>CAXHWN010002490.1:568795-642738 GCA_964020975.1 Hermodice carunculata
GTCCAAGATTAGGTCTACAAGGCAAGAAGCCCTAAAAGGCCGACTAAGAAATACGCCGACCTATAGGCCTGCTTCAGATTTAACCACGAGAGCGCCATAAGCTGGAGCATGGTGGCAGCTCTGATGGGATCCTGAGGGGCTAAGGGACCAGTATCGGAACCTAAGCAAAGGAGCAAGTTACCCAGGCAAAGTGGTACATGCCATCCTCGAGCACTAATACTATCATGTCATGCAAGTAGTGCTCCGTGAAAGTTGTGGACGATCGCCATCAGCAGGCTTGCAGAATGTCGACAACTGCAATGTTCCACAGGGTGCTCACCTTGTGAGCTCTGGCAGAGACAAGCTGCAAGGCTTCTGTGGCCGTATTCATAAAACTTACTAAGCACAAGATCTGACTTATTCTAAGCATAAAGCTTAATGTCAGGTGTAAGCCGTATTCATAAAAAATCTAAGTTCAAGATTCGTCTTAGTTTAAGATGAAAATGTAAGCAAGCGTCCAAGCAGTCTTAGACAGACAATATGGCGGCCATCTTACATCTTGTGCAGCACAGAAATAGGAATTTGATTCGTCGTGAAAGAGTTTTCTTAAATCGAGAGGATCCTCTTGAATGTCTGAGCAGGGAGCAGATACGAAGTCGGTATCGTTTCCATCCAGAAACAATTGTCCGCATTACAAATGTGCTTTGGGAGGACCTTGTTCAATCGAGGCGAAATCATTCGCTTCCCCCAAACCTGCAAGTTCTTGTGGCCCTGCGATACCTTGCGACAGGAAGCTATCAAATCTGCGTGGCAGACACTATAAAAATTTCACAGCCAACAGTTTCCCGTGTGGTAAGAAAATTTACGGTGGCTCTGCAGGACAAAACAGCGGCGTTCGTCCATTTTCCATGTTCTTACACGGAACGCCTGGCCGCTAAACAGGAATTCTATAAGATTGCTGGTAAGTGTCTTGATTTGGCGTCCCATTGTAAGTCAAGTGTCGACATCATCCTTGTATTATCATCCAGAAAAACAATATAATCACATGGCTCAATCTGTAAAAGTCCTAATTTAAGCACCATAATACTGTTCTTTTGGCGATAATGACTCCATTTTGAAAGTTTGTCCTTGAACGGTGTTGCACGAGAAATTCTAGGTCTTGGACCAGTAACCTAGGCCTAATGCATTTACATGTTAAAATAGCGAAATTCGCTCGCTTATTTCTCCTATTTGAAACGTAAAACTGCAACTTCCTTGGCATTCTGCTTCAAGTTTATACCGGTAGCAGCAAGTTAAAACCAAGAAAATGGGGGGTCATGTGATTAGATTTTTTTTTACAGGTGCGTTTGTGTACCTTACCTCCATGATTGACCGTTCCGCGCCAAATATGTCTCCAAAAATACACAAAGTTATCACATGATTTAAAATATTTCTAGAGTAGCAGTGCCTTTCTAAAACTCACAGTTGATAAGTATTTTCCTATCCAAAATGATGATGGGACTTAATTTGGGATGCCCTGCTCCTGTGATATTAACATCCAATAGACACAGCAACAGTATTCAGTACTCGATCAAAAGTTGTGGATCAGTTGACCCGACCTTGAGAGGTTACTGGTCCAAGACCTCTACCAAACTTCGGTGTCAAGCCATTGGGGGATTCACTTCACATAAAATGGGTACGGAGCTCTCCTCAAATAAACATAGGCACATATAGAACACCCACGTCCATCTAATTTGTTACACAGCCAAAAGAATAAACCATTGCCCCTCATCTATTACAACCTGCATAAACAAGAAATTACTGTCAAAACGTTCCTCGTTAGGCCAAGTAAGTCAAGTAATGCAATTGTGATGTTAAGGGACAGTTATATAATTATAGAGATACTTACGGAATCAAATTTAAAAGCTGTGGTGTTTTAAACATTGAAAATATAAAGTGTCGAATTTTCCTTTAAAGTTTACTATCACAAACCAATCACGGACCTAAATTGTCGGTGAACCACGTCCAGAGGGACATTGTCTACAAGTAGTGATACCCCCATTTCGCAGAGGGATAGTGACACACAAAAACATTCACCCACATGATTGCAGTAATGTGTATTGCATTTCATTCTAATGGACAGATGGCAAGTGCCGGCTGTGTAACCTGTGGGATGAAGCAAATCAATAAAACAAATTAAATTACTAATTATATTATTATTTATTGCTATTGCCAAGTAACATGAGTTAGGACTACGTTTTTCTTCTTGTCATGACATTGAAATGTTTACTTCTCCACAAGTCTAAAATTTAATGAAAAGATAAACAGACGCAGTGGAAGTCCTCAGTTTCAAAATTGAATTTTTGTTCTGTTCAATCTAATTGTCCTTTTTCAATATTTTCCTTTTCTTAAACTTATAAATATAAGATGGCTTGCACCCTATATAAATTAATAATAAGAGGCCCATGGGCCTAATGGTCTGCTGACATTTGAAAACTTAATTCGATGATGTTGCATTTACATGCAATTTTTTTGTTTACACATGTGTTGCCTCGTGAAGTTGACAAAAAATTTCTGATACTCATATTTTAATTGCAAATAATGTACAAGGCCCGACTTTAACTAATCAAGTCGATCAACTTTATAGGCCCTGTGACCTTGAATAAACAGGTAAACATCATCTATATTGTGTAACATTCTACTTTCAGACATGATATATATATATATTCCATATACTTGGTATGACTAGCTTCAGTATTTGCAATAATCCTAAAAAATGATTATTATACAATTTTTACCATTAATTGTCAGACTCATAATGTCCATACAACTGAAGGTGGTGCCACTATCATCAAACTCAATCGAGACTTTGGTATCCCCCACATTCCCACCTAATTTCACGAGGAGGCACCAAGAATTAAGCATGCTAGAGCATTCAAATTAATTTCTCATTTTGACCCCAATATTGCATAATAATACTACAGGTGGCACCAAAAATTTTGAACTCAACCAATATTTTTATAGACCCTAGTAGTCCTGAAAGTTACATTGGGCTAACTTGTAAACTGTAGACAGTATCGTGCAAACGAGCAAAAGTTTACAGAGGACAGACATGAGCGGTCGCATATGCTCTTCAACCTTAGGTCAGCAGAGCTAAAAAGTGTATTAGCATGTTGGATGCATCATTAGGATTATTTGAACCCAATAGGTATTCCCCCATCCATAAATTACACTGTATAAGCCCAATCCACAAAAGTAGGCCTGTACAAAAAAAAAAAAAAAGGGGGGGGAGGGGTTAACAATTCACTCACATGCCCTTGGCTTCATTGTGTCTGTGTGCCAAACACATTCTGTTTCAATATATTTTTCGCTTATTTCTGTACCAGCAGGGCTGACATCTTATTGGTACACTAGAAACTCAAAACTTTGTATGTATGAATATCATCACAACTACAATAGATAGAGAAGTAATACCAAGTTGAAGCTGAAGGTTTGTGATGTAGATACACCCAAATTATTACACATTATTTTTTTTTAAATTCAATTTTTGCGAATTTGTGGCACTTTAAATGCTTTAATGTTGAATATGTTCAAAAGTATCACAGGCAGAGGTTTCATTGTAAATTAAAATGAATGGTTAGTGCTGTAGAAATATCCAATGAGCCAGAAACAAAATTTTTGAGCTTGACATTAAGGATTGCTCGGTTGTTCTGGGTGACAAATTTTCAACTCTAGGCAACTAAAAAATTATGTGCTCAATGGGACTTTAACCCACTGCTTGCCCCAAAATGTTGAAATAGTTTCTGAGAGACAACCAGTCAAAATATCATAGTGTCAAGCAGAAGGTATAATTTAGATTTATGCTAATAAGTGGTACTTTAAATATATAATTTAAAGTATAGTGATAGAGCTTCATTTGATGAAAATTGACATAATTTTGGTATCGGTATGTAATGAATGAATGAGCCATTTATACAAAGTGCCAATATAAACAGTAAAGATCAATTGAAATTATTTGTTATCAAAGTACTGTCATAAATCACACTTTATTACATGGGGGATATTTCCACCTCTTCAATGTTCATACTGTTCTGTGCCACCTTCATGAATTTGACCTTTATGAAAATCTAATAGAGAATTGGTCATTGTGGATTCAACTACATTGTTATTACAGTAATCCCTCCTTTGAGAGACTGCCCCTAGTGCCACCCAAAAGGCGGTCACATACAGCAGGTTGTTCCTCAAAGGATATATAAATAACATGAATAGTACTAAAGAAAGACCTGACAACTGTGGTCTCTCAAAGAGGTGCGTCTCCCAAAGGAGTCAGTCATCTTTCAAAAGAGGGACTACTGTGTGTTTAATTTCTTATGTGTGTGACAGTCAACCTTATTTTGTACCCAATAAGCAAACACTTTTTCAACAATTTCATTAATTTCAGAATTTCCAAATGTTCTGGGGTGCATTGATTGCACACGTTAGGATAATACGTCCTAAACAGGATGAATATGATTTCGTGAACCGGAAAAATTACCATTCCATCAATGTCCAGGTAATTATTATTAGTATTATTTTTGTGTATGGTGTTAAATTTTAATATATATTCCTGTGAAATGATTCAAGACAAATACAGAGGTATTATTATCTGTATTGGAATACATTTATGACCAGAATCTTTGTTATGGTTATTTTTATTTTGTTAACAGTCTTTAAATTTGAACCATGTACAAAATCACCTACTTGAAAGTCATATACAATGTAAGAGAGCAAATTATGAATTACAATGTGATTTGCCTCTGAAGCTACAATGTAGGTGTGCTCTTATTTTCTTCCTAATTACAAAGTTCAATAACAAAACGCACAACTGGGTATAAACTTATGCTGATACCTGAAAAACAAGAGGCCCATGGGCCAATGCTCTTCTGCAACTATGGCTATATTGCAACTATTAATTTCCAAGTTAAGTCAATAGTCCTTAAGTGGCTTTTCAACATGTAAAGCTTATGTGAATTTAATGTCTTGTTTGTCCACTAGATGGCACTTCACTCCACATGTAATCATAGTTTATTTGTGCAATTTCTGTGATGGATATTGCTGCATTTGTCAAGACAACAAGTAGTGAGTCCTTAATATCAATACCAATTTAGACTTAGAACTCCCCCACAAACCAACCAAATTTGGTTTAGATGTGCCACATATTAAAGAACCTAGAGTGTTCACCAGATTTTCATATTTTGACCCCCATATTGCATAATAATGTAGGTGGCACCACCAATATAAAAAAGGACCTAGATTTTTGTATCACGTATAAGTCCTAAAAGTTATATTGGGCTGTATATATATATATATATATATATATATATATATATGTATGTATATTTGAGCCCATTTTGAATATATTCTAGTGCCCCTGTGATCTTGGTAATGACCTCAAGGTCTCATATGTACTATGCTAGTCTGACCATAATTAATCCACAGAGGACCAACAACATATGCAAAAAGCTAAGTCTCAAATAGTTTAAATCTAAATTTATGAGTTGAGTGCTACAATTCATTTAAGTGGCCTTGTTGATCTTTGGAATAAAAATGAGGTCTGCAATAAATTACACATGGTTTTCTGAGGGCTACTACCATCAGAAAAGCATATTTAGTGCTCAAGTGGTTGTAGTATCACTCTGTCGAGTCATTTCCATGACAAAACTCATCATACTGCTCTTGTTATCACCAAATATATACATGCCTCAATGAATTTTTGGCAAACCAGCACCTTGGTCACATTGGTGCTTTTGAAGTATTTTATTGTAAAAACATGGCATCAAATCATGGACTTGTGACAGGATGTAGCCTCAACTGGATGAAAGTGCACTTATATTGTCAAATTGATTGCTTCCATGAGAGGAAACATGGTGTAAATGCTCATTTCTGCCTCAACTCTGCCTGACAAAAAATTTGTTTCAGGAGCCAAAAATGCAAAATTTACCCCACAATTATAGTTTGTTATGATTTTGAAAATTGATTTTAATAATCTAGATAATTGTATCCTTTCTCATGCAGATGGTTTGTGATGCCCACCATAGGATTTTGAATGTGGTTGCAAAATGGCCTGGTGCTACACATGATGGCAGAATTTTCACAAGTAGCAGATTATGCCAGTTGCTGGAAAACAGTAAGTGAATGCAAATCAATATCATCATTAAGTTTCAAAACCCTTTTGTCGCGGTTTTATTAAAACAATAAATAATTTGTTTGTACAACTCTGACCCCTATTTGTCTTGACTGTTTTGTTCTTTCAGGAATAAACGTTTTTTCGTCTATTTGTTAACTCATTATAATATTCAATCCAGGTAATTACATGTACTTATATATGATTTGCCAAGTGGAATTGTAAACAAATTCAGATCTGTAAATATTCTAATACTTCCAACCATGGCTGTATGTAAATTAGAGGTATAGTAAACAACAAAAATCTTCATGCATTTGTGCATCATGAGGTCTATTCAACACTATGCATTTAAACATCATGATGGATGGACAACATGATGCATGGTGTACCTGGAAAAGTGTAAAATTTATAATAAACCATTTTTACAAATTGTTACCATCATGAAATACAAGCACCATTATGAGTGAACGAACTTGGAAAAGACCAAATCCATCAAAAATTATCCCTGCATTTGAGTACCCTTATGGGGGGGGGGGGGAAACTGTACATGTTGTTCTTAAATTAGCAGGTATACAAGCAATAGGAACACAATTTTGAGGTGTAAGGCACTTTTCTGCCATAAGCGACTGCATTTTGTCACATTCTACAGTCCCAAGGTAGTTTGCCACTGTAGATTGCTGCCAAAACACTGCCAAAGACTTTTACCATGCTATATTTGAATTTGTCCTTTGTCGACATGCTCAAAAATTCCCGGTTCCAAAAAAAAAAAAAAAATCAGTACCTGAACTTTTGTATCCACACTGATGCAACCTGCAGTGACATCAAATTAATGATTTGATAATTGCCCATGTAAGAATCTGTTTAATAATTTTTTGGTGGTATTTACCACAAAATTTACGGAAAGCTTCACACCATTAGCACTTGCATGGAAAAATCTTATTTTCATCATTCCCTGCCCATAGATCTCCTTGTTATGTCTGGGTGCCAACCCAGACATTTTGTTTTTCCAAGAATTCTTTCTTTCTTTCTTTCTGTTTTCTTTCTCTCTTTCCTTCTCTCTCTCTCCCTCCCTCTCTCTTCCTTCCTTCCTTCCTTTCTTTCTTTCTTTCTTTCCTTCTTTCTTTCTTTCTTCCCAAGTTGGTCTAGAGTTTTTTTGTGACACTGTTTTTCCAAAAACCACCAAACTTGCCATGGTGACTGACATAACAAGTGAAATTGTGCATCTCATTTGGAAAAGTCTTGATGCTTAAAATTATGCAAATTTTAGAGGCAACAAAAATATTAAAAGCGCCATATCTTCCTAAGTATTGCAGATGGACTCAAAATTTCAATATGCATATATGCCTTTGTGGCAATTGCCACTACAATTGACAGTATTATTGTAGAATTTCAAAATATGCTAATAAGGGCCACTAGAAAATTTAAAAGTTTAATAACTTCAAAACTATTGTACATAGAAATGCCATTCCAACTTCAATTTAAAGGTTTGTGCAAAAGCCACATCCAATGAACCATGAACCAAAGTTGTAGGATTTTAAATAAATGCAAATTAGGTTTAATATGCAAAATGTAAATCTTTAATAGCTTCAAAACTATTACTTCAATTAATGGGTTTGTGGCATAGCCCCATCCAATGAACAATAAACCAAAGTTCTTCTAGGCTTGTAATTCATGCAATTACACAAAGTTAAAATGTTGAATAGCTTCAAAACTATTACAGATAGTAGTTTCACTCAAACTTCACTTTATAAGTTTGGGAATATGGCCCCATTCCTTGAAACAAGAACCAAAGCTGAGCATTTTATTTTATAAAAATCAAGCTAATATGCATTATTTCGATTATGTTGAACAATGGCAAAGTGTGTCATTTCAAACTGTTCTCATTTTCAAGGCACCCAGGCAGATTTGCTGTGAAGCAAATCTTCTTTTTTAGTTTAGCTTTGTTTCCACTTGGCGCCTCTGTTTCAACTTTTACGTCTAACTTTAAGGTCTAGGTGTACTCATAATCCATTGATTTACATAAATTTAATTATTTCATTCATTTTCAGGCCCTACTGATGGATACCTACTCGGGGATAGTGGGTACCCTTGTAGGAACTATCTCCTCACACCATACTTGGCTCCAACAAGCAGGGACCAAGAGAGGTACAATAGATCACTCAGTGCCACCAGGGTGAGGATCGAACAAACATTTGGGATCCTCAAAAGAAGATTTGGGTATCTTCATCAAGAGGTCCGACAGACTCCAGAGAGGACATGCACCATAATTCTTGCATGTGTTGTGCTCCACAACATTGCCCTCAGCTACAATGACATCTTTGAGCCTGAGCAACATGATAATGATATGCCACCTGTCATTGTGGATGAGGTCAATGTTGCTGGAGGCCGTTTTAGAGATCACATTGCCAGAACCTATTTCAATTAAAACAGGCACCTATTCCAAAGTCCCTGCCATGTTTGTAACACTACCAACCTCTGATGGCAGAAACCAGAATGAGGATACAGTGGAACCCAAATCAAGCCCTCATTCATTTACCGGTTAAGTTTGGTTATTTTTCTAGCTTCTATCTATCTTTTAAAAACATTTAAAGTGTTTTTATATATATATATACGAACTAGTTAGGTAAGCAAATTTAACACGTAAGTGAATAGCTACTTGATTTGGTGTCCACTAAAACCTATTTATGGTTTCTGTCACCATAAGTCACTAATGTTCCAAATCATGCACCGACTTTTGAATATGGTGTACCAGACAATTTGCTAAAATGATGTAAGTACCATCAAGTAAGGCTCACTGACTGAAAATCAAATTGGAAAAATGATGGTAAAATGTAAAAGTATTCACATTGAACAAACAGAGTCTTAACACGTGAAACATTTTGTATTACTTTATTCAAGGAACTGGTGATTTCATATGAATGCTCAGTTGTATTTATTCATCATTTCATTAATAAATTATTTATCAAATTCCATTTTTTGCCAAACCAGTACTTGCAAATGTCATTGTTTTTTGTACCAATAATATATATGTGCAGTGACATAATTCTAATTTGATAATTCTTCTTCAAGCTTCTTCTTCTTGAGCTGCAGCACTTCAATTTGCAACTGACTGCGTTGCTGCTCAAGGAGAAGAAGCTTGATATACTCCTCATTTGCTGTGGTATTGGGTCTTTTCCTTTGGCTGTTCATGTTGTTCATGGCTTCAGTTTGTGTTACAGGAGTACATGTACGTAGCTGTATTTGGAAACACCCTGGCTTGTAGCTCTGCTAGGTCCCCAATTTCCTCTGGTAAGGGACTGGGGCTTCTGGCACTTTCTGGGGTTGCTGCATTTTCACTTGGACCTGCTAAACAAACATGAAAATATCAAGAGATTTTATATTGTGGGGATGCATAGGTGGCTTTATTTATTTATTTATTTTTTTTAATTGATTTATTTTTGTAGTTCTATGCATGGATGTGGAGGTGCTGTCCTCTCTCAAGAATGCAGCTGTGTCTCATGCAACTGCATTTCATTCACCCATACCATGACTTCCTTCAACATTTCGGAAATGTAGGACATGTTATAACCTGCATTGTATGCCAAAAGTAGAAAATGGGTTAAGCAATGATTAAATTTTTTAACATTTTGGTTGTCAATGACCTATTTTGCAGGGTCACTTGGCATTTTCATAATAGGAAATTACAATAAGTTAAAATTTTTAGGAAGAATAATGCCTCTAATACTAGATTGTACAAAAAATCACATATTATGCTAAGTTATTAATCACATGATATGAATGACCTTAGGTATATATGGTCTCATAATGGAGGTGGTCTTTACAGCAGGTTACACTGTATGGGTTGAATTATAAGGAGTATGTGGTCTCCATGTATTAAAAGGCAATTAGTTTATCATAACATCATTATACAATGGTCTCTGTCACCCCTAGAGAACCTAACAGTGGTCTCATGAGACTCGTGGTCTTTCAAGACAGGTAAAACTATCAACAGTCGTCATGCGCGACAACATATTTAGATGTTATCTCATGGCTAAATCAGTATCCTAGCCGGTACAGTTACCCTGAGAGCCTGTACCCTCCAGAGACCCGAAGGGTCGAGGGAGGATACAGCTCGAGTGGGAATTGTACAGGGTAGGATACTGATTTTGCCATGGGATGATCTTTGTATCCTAAATTTATATGCCATAATTAGACGAAAAAGGCAAATGCAGCTTTTCCTAGCATTATGTAAGATATTACATACCTATTCATTAGCCAAAACATACAATGTCTGGTTCATAATTTTGTTTGAGAAAAGCCCACCTCCCCTTCAAGAAGCAATGGGCCTGCAATATGAGTGTTTTTTCATTTGCCATGTTATATGCTCTTACTACCATCAATCTGAATTTCATAAATGCAGAAAATTTTTTAAAAACAATCAAACAGGAGCACTCATAAATATCTTGTTGGCATATATACAGGTTACATTTACACCAATTTTGAAGAAAATCTGACCATTAGCTTTAGAGAAAAAGACAAAAATCTATTATCTTGACCGGGGGGGGGGGGGGGGGTTAACAGACAGACAGTCAGTCAGTTGGACAGACTGACACCTTAGAAAAATCCGTGGGTCTGTATAGTACTTGAACCAAATTTGAAACTAATAGGGGTCACATATACAAAGATATGCCTGTTTGGACCTGGATATTGCCTAACAATGCTCTGTTAATTAACTAATTAATAATGATCACAGGAAGCTAGTTTTCATAGTGGATCTGCGTCATCAAAAGGTGAATCACTAATAAAAATATGGCGGAGCTACATGCAATATTTTTTTAGTTATCACAGTAACGCTATCCTGATGGACAGACGGACAGACAGATGGCGGGCCAATGGTCATAAAACCAATATATCCCCGGATCCTTTGGACGCAGGGGATATAATAACATAATTCAAATTATAGGACTTGCAAATGTGAAAATCAGTCTCTCATCAGAGGGTGGTCTCTAATGACAGGGGCTCTTGTGACAAGCACGACTGTATATGGATGTGTTTACATGTATTGATTTTATCTTTCACTTATCCA
Source organism: Hermodice carunculata (assembly GCA_964020975.1). Lineage (NCBI taxonomy): Eukaryota > Metazoa > Annelida > Polychaeta > Eunicida > Amphinomidae > Hermodice > Hermodice carunculata. The sequence goes on from CAXHWN010002490.1 coordinate 579,982, forward strand.
TTGATGGTTTTTTTTCAACACAAACATACATATTAAATACTTACCCACTAAAAAATCAAGGGAATCTGTCCCACCCTGAATTCCCATCACACTTGGCCTTGTCTGGCAGTGCAACAGGAAAAGATTCTCAGCTGGACTCAGTCCAGCTGGTGGAGGACCACCTCCTGTCTTGGGCCTCTTGCCTGCTTGAAACTTTCTGTTTGCTGCAAATAATTTCATAGGGATGAATTAATGTTTCATATATGTATGTCATATAAGCAATGTTTAAACATCACAAACCTTAATGAATTATCACAATATATATGTACAATATAATGCATATATAATTTCATGAATCCCTACATGTATAAGACATTTTTCATTGTTTCATGCTGTTAGAAGGGATAAAGTACAATGTAGATTAAATCTCACTAATTTAGAAAGCAATTCAATTATGTAAAGTAAAAGCTCCACTGCCAAAGACCTCTCACTTCTGAATTTTTTTATATTCCCAGATGTTTTGTATGTTATTTAATATGCAACTGGGTTTTTATAACATCTCATAACTGGACATTTCTCATTTTAAAAAAACCTCTCACTTTATTTCTGCTAGAACTATAGCCCCAAAATGTACCTAAATTCTATTCATACACGTTTGATTGTTGAGAACAATGTATGGTTTTGTGCAAAATACATATTGATCAAACCTGGTAACTCATGAACCTGAACATCCAAACCTCCGGCTGATGAACATCTCTCCCTACAGAACACGGTCGCTAGGCCCCAAGATTGTGACAGGTTTCCCTGTATTATGTTCATTGCATTCACTGATCTATTTTGGGTTTTAAGATGGGGAGTATTATAAATGGGATGTTTTTAAATTGAAATCACCTTAAATCGGTTCAGCTTTAAAAAGCAATATCTTTTTGTAGCTGTGCTAACCAAAGGTCACAGAACTTATGCGACCGCTCATGTCTGTCCATCCATCTGAAAACTTTTGCTAGCTAGCGCGATACCGTGCACAGTTTTCAAGTTAGCCAAATATAACTTTTAGGACTCACATGGGTATAAAAATCTATGTTCTTTTAGTTATTGTTGGCGCCACCTACAATATTCGGCAATATTGGGGCCTCTTGTTTAGGTAATAGAATGTTGACAGAAATGAAAGGTGCAGGTGAAACATCCACTAACTTTGTGATACTAAGCCAATACAACAACAGCCTTGAAAAGATTCCTATGGTGGGTTACATACCATTCAAAACAAGATGTCCATGGCTCTAATGTTCTGCTGTCATTTCAGGATTATAGTTGATGCTCTTGCATTTACATGCCAATTTCTTTTTTTTTTTTTCTTTTTGGTATGTGTTTGTGGTTGACCTTGATTAAATAGCTCTTACAGTTTGACTCATAATTTCTATACAACTATAGGTGGTGTCACAAGTATCAACATTGGTCAAGATTTTTACATCCCCAATCACAGGAAATGTAATGAAGATCTGCCCAAAAAAGTATGAAGCTAGAGTTTTTACAAAGATTTTCACATTTTGACCCCTATATTGCATAATAATGTAGGTGATGCCAACTATGTAGACAGGAACCTTAAGTTTCATACATCCTGAAAGTCCAGAAAGTTATATTGGGCTAACTTGAATACTGTGGACGGTATTGCGCTTATGGTTAAAAGTTTACGGACAGGCAGACAAATGGACAGAAAGACTGACAGACATACATGAGCAGTCGCATAAGCTCTGCAACCTTAGGGCAGCAGAGCTAAATACATTAAAAAAACAAATAAAAAAAAGGTAATTAAAAAAAACGTCAGACAACAATGGATTTTCATGATAAATGATATGAAAAGTTTTTTATTTACATTTGAGGCTGGTACATTTATGATTGCTTGGCCCTCACAATTGGGTAAAATGGAATAACAATTTCCCAACACCTAAAAAATAATATAAAGTTTTTGGTGTTCACTGGTAAGGTTCTGCGCGTGGTCTAAAGGTAAAAGATTTTGAGCTTTATCTATGAACCCATCACTGTATCATCAAGTGTAAGGTGCACTAATTTTGATATGTCTTATCTGTGTCTTTAAGCTCACCTTCTGTTTTGATATTGGCCCATTTTTTCTTCATTTGCTCAATGCTCCTGGTGAATCCTTGACTGAAAAAAAACTATCTTGTACTATTTATCATAAACAGTGGTCACCCTCTTATAAAGCCCCTCTAACCAGAGGCCACCTCTCTTGAAAGGCCAGCCTAAGGGCACTTTTTGGCAGCATTTGGGATGGCCTTATAAGAGGGGGACCACTGTACATGCATCCAAATCCCCAGGACAAAATTTGACATGGACCCAGTATAACATTGGTATTTTAATCTTGTATTTACTCCCTTTGATATTTTACAATGTTTTCAAATACCACACATGAATTTGTCAATACATTGTCTATGGAGGGTACATTAGCTGTTGTCCTGTCAGACCATCATTCCTACCTTAAATGTCAAAGGTTTAAAAAACTGAAACAAATTTTTCTTTCATATGTACATCAAATTTTAATTAAAATGTTATAAATGGTCTTATATCATAATCAAAATAACTGGAATGTAAATAGAAGAATGCATTGTATATCCTGTGCCTGTCTCTCAAGATTAGTGCCATGAATACATGCATGCATGTGTCTCCCACAGTAGATATGTGCTGCATTTTTTTCCCCAAAAAGTTAAAAAGCAACGGATTAGATTGGAAATCTGAGAAAAACCATACATATTAAGACACAAGGACTGTACTCAGCATGTTATCAGACCATTGTGGCACACACATTGGCAATGTTACTTTTTGGATGCAGTAAAAATTAACTATAAAAATACAAGTGCATTAGATAAGTAACATGAGTAGACATAAAGTTTTTAAAATACATGTTCAAATTAGATATTATCATTCAGGTATAGGGGTTGCAAGACATATATGTCTTTCACGGTTATAAGGTATACTAGACACAGCAATATATACAATTTATGTATATGGTAAACAAATTTAATTCAATACATCATAATGGAAAATTAATTAAAATTTCACAGTTCCTGTCAATATACATTTTGGTAACAATATTTGCAATGAACCACCCAGGAAAATTTAAAACATTTAGTTTTTGTGTTTCTTTACTTCATGTTCATTTACCATCATGTCATCCCAGGAATATGATTTTTAATATGAAAATATTGATGAGCACATTAACAAGAACCCTCTATGGTGAACAGCAATATCCACAATGTATCCCGTCAATAGACACCAGACACATATGTTTAAGGACAACCCCATGTATAAGGCATGCTAATTCATGAATGCTTATAACTCCCAAACATACACTATTACATATACCCCCAGCCTCCAGACTATGCGGTTCTTGCATTCCTCCCACCTGAAGGGCACTTTGTGGAACAGCCCTAACATGTTGCAACAACTGCTGAACTTATTGTCCATAAACCAGATAAACACTGTACATAAATTTATTTTTTACATGTCTTGATGACATTTGAAGAACTCTATACTTCAAGCTGACTTCCAAATTCGATCAATCGGACTCTTTAACTGAACAGGAAAGATTTATTTATAATATCAATGCAATGGGGGATGAATCAAATACAACATGCTTTTTGTAAACACTGCATTTCAGACAAGATCAGTGTTGATTGGTCAATGTTATGGCAACATTTGGAGCAACTGTGTAGTCTACTAGTAATGGTAACATCTGAAGCATCTGTGTTGTACTATATTTATTTAATTTTTTTGGTACATGCATGATGCATTCAACTCCATAGTAAGTAGAAGAACATACTTGTTTAGTGTATGAATTGTGGATATCCTTGTCGATAAACTCTTCATGCCTTTGAGTTTGATGATGTATGGACAGCATCATCATAAGCCTACGTGCACTTTGTAAAATGAAAAAATCCTGTGAAAACCAGAGGTGGGTGGGTGTCAGAGTTCGGAGTACAGTGGTACCTGCTGTATGCAACCACTGCGGTGAGCAGTCGCATTGCTTTTTGTGGTCACTAGGCTCCGACATAGCAGTAAATTTCTTTGTTAAATTTACCTGTGGTGAAAGGTCACCTGCTGTATGTGGCCACTTTTTCTTGGCAGAAAGGGTGGCCACAGACAGCAGGTACCACTGTACTAATAATATTGGTACTAGCCCAGCTTACGCTGATGCTGATACTGATAGTGAGTCAAGCTTGGTCATGGAGACGGCAACATGAAAACTTAAAATCAAATATAAAAATACGATCCCAACACTAAAATACTTCCCTGAACATCCAAGTCTTTGCCTTGCTGAATAAATTGATACTGCAGCCTGTACAAGCACAGCTTTTGTACCAGCGACAGGTTAGAGACCGTGTCAGTAAGTCGAATTCTGAGTAGAGCCCCTGGACGAGCCATGCAAAATGTACACAGTCGTTTTCATCACGACTTCTTGAGGCTGACGGATGACGCAACCATATGTTTTTATTGCTGGCTGTAGGCCTATGCCTTTTTTAGCTCTCACACATCTCCCGGGACACAACTATACAATTTGGATAGTTTGCAGTGCAACAATGAACTTTCAGCTCCAGTGGGAAAATCCATCTCCTCCATCATGTTGACTACAACCTTACAAGGTCAAGGATAAGGTGAAGGTTGAGGTAAAAATGCCAAAGGGTGAAAGGTTGCTGTTAAAAACCGTTAATCCTAACAGATGTAAACAAAGTACACGTGCTGCAAAAAAATATCCATTCCTCTTTTCATTTGGGATAGTAATTCATCTTTTTTTGGATATTAATTCATTATTATTTACATCTACCGGTACTTAAATTTATAAAGTGACTAACCTTTTCATGATGAGGGAGATAATTTCCCAAGCCCGTGTCTTGGCTTGGTTGGTGACTCCCCCCGGTGCTCCGTAGGCGCCCTCAATTATGTCGAGGCGCTGAATAACCTCCTGGGCCAACAACTCTGCTTCCCTTTGTTGGAAAGGAGGGCTCCTTTCTGCTCTCCTTGCTGCTGCTGGATCCATTTTCTTTTTAACGTGGTTGATGGCGCGATCAAAGGTGGCAATGATGAGCAAGACGAAAGAAGGCGCGAAATTTACAAGATCGTCTGCAAGGCTACCAAGCAACCGCGTGCTTGTAAACAATGCATTTCGTCAACAAAACCACGTGCTCACGGGTGGAGATGCTTATGACGCGGTGGTATTTTTTGCTTAGCTAAGTTAGACGTTTATGAATACGGTCTAAGCAAGGTTCTTAGTAAAGCAAGGAAATCTTGCTTAGAAGGATTCTTGAACTTAGATTTCAAACTAAGAATAAGATTTTTTATGAATACGGCCCCTGGTCTATCCAGCAAGGTCTCATAGGCCTTAAGGATCATCTGCTTAATCCACGATGAAAGTGTATTTCTGCAAACTTGCTCCTTTTGTGGGTTACTCAGTGGAAGAAGGAGGCCAGATTTCTGTCCTCTGAGTTTGTCCTCATGAGAAAGGTACCAGCCAAGAGCTCTCACTGGGCACAGGGCTCTCTCCTCAAGAGGAAGAGCGGCATCCATTGCAAAGAGGGTAGAACCCTTAAAGGCCGTAGCCAGATCTCAAGCCAGTTGGTTCTTTGCAAGGAAACCCAAGTGAGGCCTCAAGGTCACCTGGGAGTGGTCAGGTGACAATTGGAGATGGTCATGAGCTAGAGCATAGATTTCGCTTCTCCTAGCCCCCGCAGGGAGTGTTAATAGAAAACAACTCTGCCACGTCCAGAACTTGAGGGAAACCTGCCTGGGGTCCTCAAGGCACTCAAAGGGCCACTTCTTCAGCATGACTAAAACCAGCGCCAGGTCCCACCTGCGCATGACCTGTCGCGTCATTGGCCTGTCGGTGTAAAAGGACGAAATGAGTGCAGACAGATAAGGATCCCTACTGATGCACACATCTAAGATGCTGGCAAGGGTTGAGGAGACAGCTGATCAAAACCCCTCCACTGTTCTCGAGCTCTTGCCTAAGACTTTCCACTGGTTTAACAGGAAGTCAGCAATGTCCGCGATACGCGGAGCCCAAGGGTGACTTATCCTACTGGCACACCAGTGGGAAAACACCTTCCATCAAGTCGAGTAAACTGGAGAAGAAGATCGAAGCCCCCCTCTGGAAATTCTGGGACCGACTCCAAGAAGTCTCTATAAGGGATGTGCTGTGAGATAACCACCAAGGGTGGAGGTTGAGTACTTGAGGGTTCCAATGGAACACATTTGTCCACGGCTGAACCAGAAGTTTCGGCCATGCCAGTAATTGTAGACAAGGCTCAACGCTCAGTTCCATTAGGTCCACTGAGCAATCACTCCAGGGCCGCCAGGGGGTAACCAGGAGCAGATTGCAATCATGGGACCAAACCTTGCGCAGTACCCTTGGAAGGATCTGCCAAGGCAGAAAGGTGTACACCCACAGGTTGCTCCAGTCCATGACCAGAGCATCCACCACTAGGGTTTGGGGGCCTGGCACAGGCAAGACGTAAACCGCCAGTTTTGCGTTCTCGCTAGTCACAAACATATCCACATGTGGAGTCCCCCAATGTGGCCACATGGCCTGAATGACGCTGGAGTGGAGTGAGCACTCCGTCCCTACTAGCCGACCTCTCCTCGAGAGTTGATCAACCAGAACATTTGCATGTCTTGGGACGTGCCTCGCATGTATGGGAACATCAGAGTTGCAACACCATTTGATGATGGGTCCAGGCAACTCTGTCAGCTTCCTGGACTGCGTCCCACCTTGCCTGTTGATGTAGGCTACCACGGTCCTGTTGTTGCACATTATCAGGACATGCTCCACCTGGTCTTGGAAGTGGAGGAGCTGCAAGCGCATCGCGTTCAGTTCCAACCAGTTTATGTGGTGAACTGCGAATGACACTGGCCAAGGGCCCAACGCCGTCCGACTCTCCGCACGGGCTCCCCACCCGGACTGAGAAGAGTCCGTGTAAATGGTGAGCTGGGCTTGAAGAGGCTCCAGCATCTGTCCTCTCATGATGTTCTCCCTGACAGTCCACCACTGAAGGTGCAGCTGATCCTCGATGAGGATCGGCACCTGGGTGAGGTGGCCCTGGTCTCTCCTCCATCTGCCCCACAGTGCGAGCTGCAAAGGATGACGGTGAAACCAACCTAATGAGACCTGGGAGTCCATCAAGGACAGGAAGCCTAATTTGGTGAGCCATTGTTGCACCGAGCAGCCTTGCAAGTCAGAAAGGGCCTGAGAAGAGACTGCAGTCTGTTCCACCTGTCCTCCGAAGGGTGACAGACGTAGGCTACCAGATTGATCTGGATACTGAGGAAGATGAAAATCTGCTCTGGCTGAAGACTCGACTTAGGTAGGCCCAAGGGTTGGCAAAGTTCCAGGACGGTCTGTGTGTGATGCTGCGAATCTAGGTGCCAAAGCGCTCGGATTAGCCACTCGTCCACGTACACATGAATGCAAATGGCTGAGTGGTGATGGTAAGCAGCAACTGTCTGCACAAACCTGGTAAACTCCAGTGGTGCCGGTGACGTGACACCGCATTGAAGCACCCTGAACTGGTATATTTTACCCGTGATTACCAACTGGATTCTTACGTGAAGTGTCCGCGATTGGCACGTGGAAGCATGTGTCCTTGAGATCCAGGGACATCGTCCACTCCAGGACTGCTGCCACTGACTGGGGTGTCTCCATTCGAAAGGACAGGACTTCCAGTTAGGTGTTTAGTGTTGACAGGTCTATGACTGGGTGCTATTCTCTGTCCCGCTTGGGGACCAGTCAGAGTAGGTTGTAGAAGCCAGGAGAACCTTGGTCCTCTACCGGCTCTATGGCTCGCTTGCTCCAAAGTGTCTGAAACGACTCCCGAAGCGATGATGCTTTGGGTTCTGAGGTGGCTGGAGCGAACCACCGTGGTTCTGGGCTAGGTGGAGGGCTCTCTTCACAGAAAAGCAGCATGTAGCCATGTCTCAACATCTCAGGATGTTTATGACCAATGAATCATCCGTGATAGACTGCCATTGTGCGCGATATGTGCTGAGGCAGTCACCGACCGGGTGCTGCACGGAGTCTAACAATGTGGCGGTTGGTAATCCCGAGACGACATCTGGGAACTGAGAGTCAGGGACACCAACGCTTTCATAACTTCTTCCCTCTACCGGAAGGCTTGCTCCACACCGACTGCTGACCACGCTTCCCAGGTTGTCATGCCCCCAAGGGAGCAAAAGTCAAGGGACGGTTCGAGGAGATCTGAGAAGTACCACGCTAAGGGGCCGAGGCGGAAAAGGATGACAAAGACCGATCAGAGTCAGTTAGTGCCTTGGAGCGTGCCTGGTCTGCCGAGCGGGCCCGAACGTCCTGTGCCCAGTGGACCACTTCCACCACCTCTCCTCCAAACAGAATTCCAGAGAAGCGGGGTCCCATGCGGGCTCTCCGAAAGATCAGGTCAGGCAGCTTTTGACCCTGGAGGTAGGCGTTCCTCCGTAACAAACAAATGTACCTGGTGATTAACAGCTAGCGACAACAAAGTCGCGAGGAGAGTTGCCTGGTCTAACCACAGTCTTGCATGGCCTACGCGATCTGGACGGAGCCCTTGAGGTCTTTAAGGACAGACCCCAGAGCAGCCAACGACATGTCAAAGTAGGACCCCACAAGGACAGAGCCTGGGGCATCTTCCTCCAATTGCTTGAAGGCCTCTGCTGACGCCGAAATGGTTCTCAGCTGCCGAGCATCCAACTCCTCCCAGTCTAAGTCCACCGGCAGTGAACCCAACCGCAAGATCTGCTCTGGCTCAGAGCTTAGGGAGGAGTCACCCCTGCCTCAAGTAGCCAGATGTCGGCGGTCTGACGGGAACCCAAGTGCCAAGAGTCTTAGATGTGAGCTGGTCGTAGAACTCAGCTACAAAGGGTGCAAAAGATATGGACATATGTTGACTCGTGTCCTCCAGAGACAAGCCCTTGTATGATAGTGCAACAGCGCTCGACCTATCATCCGCTGGCAGGACCATAGCTTTATCACCAACCAGGCTCTCAATAAGAGCTCTGACATGTCAAAACCCTTAGCAGGTGCAGGTACAGTGTCCATGAGGGCAGGGGCCGAAGCCTCTGCAGAGCCCATGGCTGCTGGCTCTCTGTGCCTGTCAGAGCATGAATGATGAGCTTTCGACCTGGGTCAAGATCTTGTATCGAATGAATCCGACATCAGCAGCTCATCTTCCACCTTGGTGTCCAGGTCCACAGACTCCGGACTTGCAAGGAGAATGTGGATGCCCAAAGCCTTGTCGAACAACATATTGTCCGAGGGCGATGGAGCAACCGCTTGTGACAGCAGGGGATGTCACCATGCCAGGCGTAGGGGTAGCGAGCACCACAGACGCCGCCTCCACTTGCTCCTCCCATGAGGGGAGAGAGATGGAAGGCAAGGGAGACTCATATGCCTAGATCTCGGAGGCTGCAGGCCAACAGGTCTGCAGGCCAGAGGGATCTGGCTGAGACTCTGCAAGGCCACTATCCTGGACCTCAGCTGCCATCAACTGAGCAATCTGCTGGCAGGAGGGGTCCGGAGGGAGTTCAGAGAACTCCCTGACCTGAGGTCTGAGAGAGAGCTGACTCAAAGCCAAAGGAGCGAGATGCTCCGCTGACCAAGTCTGTTCCGACTCAGGGACAGTAGCGGTGGCAAGTGCAGAAGTAGACTGAGCTTCCTCATGTAACCGCTGATCCTCACAGAGCTCATGATCCACCTGCTGCTCGAGAGAGTAAGGCAGGGTACCTGGCTCAAACGTAGGGACCAGCAGGATTGCCAACTGCTTACTCCGCGGCAAAGCCACCGAAGGTGCAGGAGGGACTGCTGTGCTACTGTCAGGGTAACAGAGGGTTCTGCCCAGGCTGAGGGTGGCCAAAGGCCCACTGGCAGTGGATGAATCCCCCTTTCTAGATGTCTTCCTCCTTGGTCCCCTATGCCTTCGTTTACCACCTGAGCTCTCAGATTCGGGAGTTCGGGGAGCAAACGGGCCTGTCACCAGTGCCTTAGCTGGCACTCCAAGCTTACAGTCCGAGTGCTCAGACTGGCCAGGCTGCTGGCTTTCCATATTGCCCAGACTTAGGATTTGAGCATTCGGACTGGCCAGGGTTACGGAATATCGGGGCAGGCACCCGTAGGTTTCCACTTAGGACGCACCGGTTTGCGAGGTTGCTGTCTGAGCAATGACCATTTGGCTTCTGGAGAAGTCGAAAATAGCCTAAACACACACAAAAAAACTAGAAAAAAAATCAAATCACCACTTGGTAAACAAATTCAGAACTAGGAGTCCCTAGGAGTGTTTCTATGTAATATGAAACTAATTGGGTGAGCGGTTTCAGAGAAGATTTTTTAAGATTTGCCCCCAAAACGAACAAAACAAGAGGATCATGATGATCCTGTGCTCTGCTGACTGGGATCTGCTTTTACAGTATTGGAACACATGGACTGCAGTCTAGATTTGTACAGCTATATACATGTATGTAGAGTGGTAGCAAAGTTTGTCCTTAAAATAAATTTTGCAGATAGACGGAAGGACGGACGGACGGATGGACGCAAACAGACTCTATAAGCTCTGCTGATGGTAGTACATATATTATCAATTGACATACCTTGCTGTTTCAATGGCTGCCGGTGTACAGTGGCAGCACTCACTTACAGTCACAAAGTCTGATATCGCATAACTTTGTCAAAAATTTACATATCGACATTATTTACGCAAACTTTCATTGTCTAATGTCCAACTATATTTTGATAAAATTTTAAGCAATTCTATCATGCTGTTCTGGAGAAGAAGTTGAAAATAGCCTTAACACACAAAAATTCATTAAAAAAATAGGAAAAAATTGCAGCACCACCTGGTGGCCAAAATGAGAACTAGTTGACCCCAGGTGACCCTATGTGCAATATCAAAGCAATTGGCCAGGTAGTTCTTGAGATGAAGAAATTTTTTTTTTTTCAAACAATAAATTAAAAAATTAATTAAAAATAGAAAAATTATTGCATCATCATCTCCTTTGCCAACTTGGTAGAGGTTCACCTGGGCAACATCCACGTGCAAAATTAAAACATTCCATACAGCGGTTTTTGAGAAGAAGTCAAAAGGGTAAAAACAATAGTGTAATATATGCACTGTAATGCCATATATATATATATATATATATACACACAGCTGCAGCACTTTCTTACTGTTGCGAATTTTGATATCCCATAACTTTGCCTAAAATTAACATATCCATATTATTTTTGCAAACTTTCATTGTTTCATGTCCAACTATATTCTGATAAAATTTTAAGCAATTCTGTTCAGCCGTTCTGGAGAAGAAGTCGAAAATAGCCTTAACAGGCAATAATTCATAAAAAAAGAGAAAAATCACAGTGCCACCTGGTGGCCAAATAAGAACTAGTTGACCCCAGATGACCCTATGAACAATATAAAAGCAATGGGCTTGGTAGTTCTTAAGATGATAAAATTTTTTTTTTTTTCAAAAATAAATTAAAAAATTAATAAAAAATAGAAAAATTATTGCAACATCATCTCCTTCGCAAACTTGGTAGAGGTCCACCTGTGGATCATCCATGTGCAAAATCAAAACATTCTATGTAGCGGTTTTGAGAAGTCGAAAATATAAAAAGTCTAATGACAGACAGACAGACACACGGACGGACAGACGGATGGAAGGACGGACGGACAGACGGACGACGGACACAAACAGATTCTATAGGCTCTGCTGACTGACAAGTCAGCAGAGCTAAAAATTATAAAAAAATCCAAAAATCACTGGAGCGTGACCCACTGAACAAACTTGATAGAGACCCACCCAAGGTACATTGCCACCAAGTTTCAAGTAAATCTGGCTGGCGGTTTTGGAGAAGAAGTCCATTGTTGATGGCGGACCATAGGATATGCTCAGCTACTGACAAGTCAGCTGAGCTAAAAAAAACCTTCTCCATTTTCATTTGGCCATATCTGAAAGATAAACTGAAATAAAAGAGTCAACGTGAATATGAAATCAACATTTGTGATGAGCCAGGATCCACTTCAGTTCTGCTGTTGATTGGCTTCCTTCTGTGACAGCAACAAGAAGCATGCAAATGCTTAAAGCTAAGTTTGTGCATGCATAGCCACAAATGCAGTTCTTCTGGTCTCTCCTGTGACACTCCACTCCTCAGGCCCTAAGTTTCTTGGTCTCCTATCTGCTCGTACAATCCTCTCTGTCAAGCTGGCTGTGTGTTTAAATCCTTTAGTAAACTGTACCATTGGACAGAAATTGAGTGAAGATAATTACAATTGGCTGTAAATAAAATATTCTTAGGATCATGACAGTCCTGAAGATCAAGTCAGCATTGTGGAGCAACAGACACTGAAAACCTAACTTGGTATTAGGTACTTTGCTAATATCACATTGCACACTCACGTACAAATGAACCTTTCATAATTGTTCTAGGGATTTTTGTGCACTCTGCTAGGTGAATTCATGTGAAAAGTTCCTAATCAAGTTGGCTGCAACAACTTTGTTTTCTTGTTGTCTACCATGATTACTATCCTGTATCAATAACGTTTGCAGGGTTTTACCTGAGGTTTAATCTTTGATTTTTCCTGGGTGCTCCTTGCATAAATATTTGGGGGTCCCATAAAAAAACAAAACAAAAAAAAAAAAAAAACAAAAAAAAAGGAGAGAGAGAGTCCCATACATTGTCATGCCTTGAAAGAATAATACTCTCAAGCCAAGTAATTACTAATATATGGTATTGGTAATCTGGGCTGCGCGCTAGGAATTTTTATCCCTTAGCCAATTTGGCTAAAACTACAAATTTCTTTTTGCCAAATGGAATCTTCTTTAGCCAAATTTTAGTCCAATAAATCTGACACATATAGTCAAAACACCTCCCCCCCCCCCCAGCCTGCCCTCCAAACAGACCATAAAAATATTTTGTCAAACACACAACCATACATACTTACATTGTTTTTAAAATAAGTAACTTTTCTTTTCTTTTCTTCATTTACATTTTTTTTTCTAAAATAAAGTTTTAAGTTATGAAACTTGGACATATGATAAGGTAAGTGACCAAGACAGGTCCGAACTTAATTACATGTATATTATGATTTTAATTTATAATCTTAGTTTTGAAAAAATTGCACCTTTTGAGCCAATTTTATGAAAATTTGTTCAGATAATGGTTATGATACTTTGATTATCTTCAGTAATTAAATCAACAGAAAGATATTTAAATCACTGCTGGTATATTTATCATAGCTAAATTTAGGGATAAAATATTAAAAGGAAACATTAATTTTCAAGATAACTTTTTATAATTTTCTTTTGGCAGAAACATATCAGCTCATTCCAGAATAGTTTTTTTTCTTTTCTTATTCTTTCCTTTTTTTCTTCCTTTTTTCAGATAACTGGAGTTGACAGTGGTAAATAATGCTTGTACTAAAAAGTTATTAAAAATATGAACAAAGTTAAAACATTAGATATAAAAAAGTAAGAAAATATGTGTATACTGCCTTATGTTAACCTTGACAACAGACAAAATACTCTGTAGGTGTACTAAACCATTAAACAGGCCTGTCAATGGGTAGGCCTTATATCTAATGACAATCTGCAGATATTATACAGTTTTAAAAATCTTGGCTGCTTGAATCAATATTATTACTTCCTTTAAGTCAATGTTAACAGAAATAAACTTCAAGTATCAAACTTCTGATTAAAGAAAACAAACAAACAAAAACAAACAAATGCTTGTTAATTAAAAATCTGTAAAAGATAAACATACATGTACCAAATTTGCTGCCCATATCTGAAGGAACACAAGCGTTTTTCATTTTCGTCAATAGATGGCAGGACTACTACATATGTGCCAATGTCAAGGTCAATCAAAAAGAGCATGGCAGCCCGCGAATTTTTCACTTGTTTATTTCAATGAATTTCTTCACTACAAAGCATTTATGAATCATGACAACTCTGTCTGTGGTCATTAGTGGATAGATACAATGTTTTGACAAGGAATCCTATAATATGAAGACCTAAACTGGGCGCTGGAAGTCACGATATGACCTTGATCAAGTATGTATTTTGGACATCTTGTTTACGTGTGCCGAGTCAAAAAGCCATTTTGAGATCGAGAGAGAAGAACATCGATTCATTTATGCCTGAGCAAAGCAAATAGACGTAATATTATATGTCTCTGAATGTATTTTCTTATTCTCTGAAGTTGAATAAAGTTTTCTTTCCGTTGTTTCGGTAATGCACATCCGTTTTTTTTTTACCAGAATATCCCAGAACAAAACCTGTCCTGGAAAGTTTTATCTTCGCCAAATTGGCGAACTTATTCGAATTTTCTTTCGCCAGATCAACAATTTTTTCGCCAGTGGCGAATTGGCGAATGGCTAGTGCGAGCCCAGGTACTACTACTTATTATCATCATCATACGTGAATTGAAAAACTTGGTCTTCTTTGAAGGATATTAGCCACTTGTACCCGGACAAGCTGAAGGGAAAAAAAACTTATCCCCCTAAGTCTAAGAGTCACTTCTCCATACTGAATCTGAATTTACTTGTCCCACATTGTTGCATCATGGGCTTTAAATGCCAAAATATCAATCTGTTAATGCAGAATAATATATCCTCTTTGTTTTTAATATATTTAATTTTTTTCAGTTTTATTAAAGTGTGTGTGTCAACTCTTTCTTTCTTCTCTCTCTCTCTCTCTCTCTCTCTCTCTCTCTCTCTCTCTCTCTCTCTCTCTCTCTCTCTCTCTCTCTCTCTCTCTCTGTCTCTCTCTCTCTCTCTCTCCCTTCCTTCCTTCCTTCCTTCCTTCCTTCGTTTCTTCTTCACCAGCAAATTTGTCCCACACTTTGCTCGGACAATATTATACATAGAAACTCCAAACTTGGCATGATTGTACCTCCATACAAGGAGTTTGACCGTTTTATACAGAAGAATGAAGATGTTTACAATTATGCAAATTAGGGGCATTTGAAATTTTAAATCTTGAATATCTTCAAAAGTATAACAAATAGAGATGTCATTCCAACTTCTACTAGGGGGTTATTGACTAGTGCACATCCAATGAATTTAAAACAAAAGTTGTAACAATTTAAATTATGCTAATTAGCAGCATTTGAAATTTTAAAACTTGAATATCTTCAAAACTATTGAAGAGATGTCATTTTAACTTCAACTAGGGGGTTATTGACCATTGTGCATGTAATGAATCTAAAGCAAAAGTTGTAGCAATTTAAATTATGCTAATTAGCAGCATTTGAAATTTTAAAACTTGAATATCTTCAAAAGTATTATAGATAGAGATGTCATTTCAACTTTTACTAGGGGTTGTTGACCATTGTGCATGTAATGAATCTAAAACAAAAGTTGTAGTAATTTAAGTTACGCTAATTAGCAGTATTTGAAATTTTCAATCTTTGAATATCTTTTACACTATAATAGATAGAGATGTCATTCCAACTTCTTGTAGGGGGTGTTGACCATTTCGCACCTAATGAATTACAAACAAAAGTTGTAGCAATTTAAATTGTGCTAAATAGCACCATTAGAAATTTTAAAACTTGAACAACTTCAAAGCAATAAAAGATAGAGATGCCATTCCAACTTCTACCCATGTGTTATGGAATAGTTGTACATTGCCATACCAATATGCTTTGAAGACACACACTGATTTGCTATGCAGCAAATCATCTTTCCTAGTTTATTTGTTGTTCTTTCACTGGATTTCTCAGAGTACACATCTGAAAAATGTGAAAGAAATCCACAATAACAGTCTGGCGATTGATATGTTGCATGAGATTAAACCCACAAAAGATCTACTAGTTTTATCCAAAACAAATTTCAACAGTGTTTCAATTTAAAATGTTCGATTTTTAAATCAATTTATCTTGTGAAGTGTTGGATTTGAGATGCTTATGATAAGCCTGTTTTTATTCACAGAATTATCAAAGGTAATCTGGCACCCATCTTTCATTAAAATATCTCATTCAAGGTTTCATGCCAGTAATTCAACCTGGGAAAACACAGACAAACAGAGCTACCACCTTCTAGTTCACTCAATGGAGGCAGCAAGCTTCAGGTAATGACAGACACAATGTACTGCAATCCAGCCAAAGGCAGAAGTATGTACCAGGCTGGAACTCAGTCACATACACCCATGATTGATGCTGAAACTGGCCTGGTGCTTGCACAGCAGACCTTCATAAAATTGGAAAATATGCCAACATGGAGGAGACAGCTGCCATTGACAGCTCAGCCAGTCAAAGCCAGTGTCCAAAACATTGAAAAAAGTGGTCTAAAGGTGACCCATGTTATAAGTGATGGGTGTGCCAAAATAAAGACAGCTCCTGAACAGTTGAGATGTACTGTGCAAGTAAGGCTCACGCTGTCAGAGAAAAAAATGCTACGCTACATCCTTCAGTAAGCAATTTGTTGGAAAAGCCATCGACAGAAGTTTCAACTTCAATCATGCATATCTGGCCCACAAGGTAGTTACAAGGTGTCAGACTGAATTGACACTTGCATTAAAAAAGCATGGTGCATCAACACACAAATTTTATCAAGTTGCAGACCATTTAGCAAAACAAAACATAGTGAACTGTAGGAGCAGTAAACATAATCAATGTAGAAGAAAGTCAGTGTTTTGTAAGTGTAAGGGCCACAACACAGGCATGAGGACCATCAATCCCACCAAAGAAGATAAAAAATGACTACAAGAAATTGTACATTACAAACTTTCAGCAGCAAGCTTGAAGCAGCAGAGGTTTGGTCTTAATACCAATAAAGTTGAGGCACTACACCTCAGGACTGTGAATGTACAGCACAGCAACACCTAGTGACAGTACTGATGCAGTCATTTAACCAGCTGCATTACCTGTGACATATGATGATCAACTGTTGGTGTATTCGAGTGTGAACCATATGACCCATGTGTGTATTGTGTCTGTCACAATATAGTGACAATATGATACCTGACTGACACTCAACAAATAATCAGTACTTCCAGTACTTGAACAACTGTATGGTATTTTAATTGACAACACACACACACACACACACACACACACACACACACACACACACACAAACACACACACACACACACACACACACACACACACACACACACATGTGTATATATGTGTGTATAAAAGTATGTAAAAGTACGCAATCACACAGCATCCTACTTGTATGGAAAATGCAATCTTTGAATGGATTATGTCCCAGGCACTATATTTTGATCAAAATACAAAAGAGTTTTCGGCAGAATTCTTTTTATTGCTGTACAAAAATGACACCTGGTGGTCACCAGACAAATTGAAGACAAATTGACAACACAGAACCATATATTTCACCCGATGCAAGGTTCAGTTACAAAAAACATGCATCTGACAGCAAAAATACTGTGTGTCTCAATTTCACACACAATATACGTCTCCCTCTGAAATAACATCTGTTGGGAGATCACTGAATGAATCCGCCATGCTAACTTTTCTGTGGCACTTCATCAGACCCTAAGACTTCGCACATTAATTTTTTAGTGCACCCTTAACAGTCGTCTGTGTTATTAACAGCACACTCCCTACACACTCCCCAGTGCCTGTCACTTGCAGTGCTCATGCTGTATATAGTGATAACTGGTATGAATCTGCACTTCTTAAAATGAGTATGCTGTAAAAATGTTGATTTTGTCTCCACTTTCATTCACAGTCAGTCCTTGAATGAACTACAGGTGATAGCAGTATGTAAATTTGGTCCTGCCTATTGACGTGTTGCCTGGCCGTGCCAGTATTATGGTTTCATGCCAGTAATTCAACCTGGGGAAACACAGACGAACAGAACTACATGTATCACCTTCTAGTTCACTCAATGGATCACAAACATGTATGTTTTATACACCAAAATGTTCTTAACAATTTTTTACATCAAATAAACACCAGAAAAAAAGGGCATGAATGGGAAAATTTTCAGCAAATTGCCATGGCAACCAGCTCTGCGTAGTACTACTTGCAATATCATTGTGCGCACACAGTGTTGACTCCAGCTGAATCACTGTGTATTCTGGTGCCAATGTACATGCCTTCATAATATTCATGTCAGCTCAAAGTATACATTGTTTTCCACTATCAAGCCAAAATCTGCCTTTCTGGTAGCAAATTTTTTTTAAATACGGCCCCTTGCATCCCTAGGCCTCATATTTTATTGGCACTCTCCAATCATGTTACCTCAGCACAGGCATAATTACCCCCTTTGAACCTCGACTTGCTTCATAGCCTTCTGCCCAAGCTACCAAATTCCTCAAAAAATACATGTATTTATTTACCATACATATAGCATGAATACATGTGATGCTTGTCAAGACTTACTGATTAGTGATTAGTGTGCCCTCTTGTGTCATATTTGAGGCATTACTGCAAAATGACACATGCTGATCAAGCTTGAATGTGAGGAGATAGCTCCACACTGTTGGAGCTTCAGGCTTATACATGAGAAAGGATTTCGTGAAAATATGTTCGATGAACATACAAAATGGAGTACTGCAAAAGCAAAGCAAATGTTTGAAGCTCTAGTGAAGCTTTTGAAACATTGGTAGGTAAAAAACCTGTATTATTGCCCATCGCCATCTTTTCGGTGTTGCATTTTGATAATAAAATCACTGTTTATTTTACATCTTGAAAATTTCTTTGCATGTTTCAGGTTGTAAGATATTTTCTCTCACAGCACAATTGTTTTCAAGATAAAATGTATCATCTGAAGTCCTAGAGTGCAATTTATCGATGGTTTATGCTGGGTCCCACTAGATGTCGCTTTACCGCTATGTTCGAAAATACGTGATAAAATGTGCGTTTCCAATAGATTGGTGAAATTTTGATTTTTGTGTTGAGACCCCCTCTCCCTGTCCGATAGGTTACGAAAGTTTTGGAATGGAATTCTTCGTACATGATCCCTTAAACATGTTTTAAAATAAGGATAGGTAACAACAACACAACAAAAGCAGTCCTATTATGTGGCAATACACAGCAAGTTCTCTGCTGGTGGTCAGTGGATTCATGTACCTGTTATTCTTAAGTGTAGTAAGTATGGCCCGGGCAAGCATCTCATTGACCAGGTCAAAGGTCAGGGTAGCTTGATTTTCATGGGTGACACTGCATGGGTCACTGAATAAAAAGTTCTGTACATCTATTATGTCTTTTATTGCCCTTCTTGTGGAAAGTACTTAAATGACTTTGGAAGATTACTTCAAACTTGTTCCTTTGTGGGTAACTTCATCGGCATCTTCAACTCAAAATACATGAAACATGGCCGTCATGATGAAAACACCCTGCTAACAAGAGTGGCGGAAATCCCAAATTATATCTGAAAGATATTCACTGTCAAGACCTTGCCTATGTGTCAGCAAGCACATTACGTATTCTTGAAACAGGCGGAGTTTCTGGGCTGGTCCCTTTGTTCTATCCTAGAAAAGAAAAAATAAATAAATGTTACATCAAATGAAAAATCAATATGCATGTGTATACATGTACATGCATTGGCACTATAACATTTTTTCTGGACAAGTACCAGGAAAAAATCCATTACGAGTGTGCACAGTAGAATCTTCACTTAAGACCACCTCTATAAAGAGACCATTTCTATATTAAGACAACCAATTCATGGACCCTTTTTTTGTTTATCCTAACTTTGGTAATATCCCCCATTAAGACCACTCCCTATTATGCAACGTTATCCGTACATATATGAGTGGCTTCCTGACGGTTATTCACCAGTCCCTGATGAGTTCCACTACGAACGAAACCGGTCGGACTATCCACCAGAAACCTCCAGTCACCGTGGCACTAGCCCCGTCTAATTTGCTCACTCCCTATTAAGACCACATTTTCCAGTCCCTTGGGAGGTCTTAATAGGAAAATTCAAATTTAATGAAATGTTCAGATTTAAGCAGCTAGCTATGTGGTGCATAATACCTTCTGTGGTAATCTGTATGATTTGATAATACATATACCACATTTACACACTGACAAGGGAAAAATAACTTGCAGGATTCACATTTGTCCTGCTTTCTCCTTTCCAGTGATTTATTCTTACAGCCTTATCCTTCAGTCTTGTAAATGTAAGTCAATGACCACTTTGGTATGCAGGGAAATCAACAGACCTGGTTATTAGGGTGGGGTTTTAATTCTACAGTGATATGCACCAACAGAGATCAGGAGATGTACACATATAACAGCCTTTATTGGTGTTCAAAGTGTGTGGGAAGTTGCTCTGGGGCTATAATATCAAAAAGAAAAGTTTGTTTTAACTTTCCACATTCACAATCACAAATGGGGCTGGTGATTCCTTTGTTTAGACTTGCTTTGGGCATCTGGGGGACACCCAGTGTCTGCAAAGTTACAGCAGTAAAGGGGATATTTACAAAAGTAATTAAAAACTCTGCCACTTGGAGGCAGCACCATCTAGCCAACTAAGGAGTGCCCTGTGTCTCTGAGCTGAGAAGTAACAGCTGTCCAGGCATTTTTCAGGGGGGAGGTGGTAGGGCCTCACAGCTTACAGGATAGCATGGGCTGCTCAAGTAACATAACTCACATTTCTCTACACAAGTAAACCTTTTCTTTGTTTCCTGCTTCAGAACTACATTATTTTACTTTGATGAATTTCGCAAAAGTGTTTAATACAAATGTATATGATTTCAATAACTTTGCTTGATTAAAACTAGATAATTCTCTCAGGATTCCTGTTTTCCTAAGTTTTACAATGAAACAACAGAATTAAACATGAACTTTACATGATAAAGTTAAAATAATCTTCAAAAGTACAATATTTGTTACCTGAGCGCAGACTCCTGGACGGTGCAAGAGACTGAGGGCGCCAGTCAGAGTCTGGCCCAAGTGTACCAGCCTTTGAATTTCCGCTCCAATCACAATAGCACACACAAATCTTCGTTCAGATTCGAATGTTACTCTGCCATCTACTGTCCTAAGCTAGAACTAGTTTATTGACCAATTTATTTATTTATTTGAAGCACGCCATCTGTCGCCGAATAAGTATAAAAGAAAACTGAAATGGCTTTACTAGAATGTGTTTGATTGGTTCACTTGTCGGCATATCTAACTCACTGATTGGTTTGACGTAGAGAGTTGAAATCAGCGCATGATTCAAATGGTACACTTGTGTCAGACTCTGACTGGCACCCTCAGTCTCTTGCACCGTCCAGGAGTCTGCGCTCAGGTAAAATATTTGAGGCCAGTTTTGCCTTTCAATTTGGAAAAGTGGCCATAATGGTTACATATTCAATTAACAATACTTAATTTTCACTCTTCTCTACTTGGACCACATGGCCTAACATTTTAAACAAAGAGCTCCACACCACAGAATTCTGTACAATTGGTATACTTGAAAGAAAATACATAATGTGATACATATATTTGGAATAACAGTGAAATATCCTTACCTGGTCACTTAGTTCAAACAATCTTAACCATTTTGCCACTTTTTCACTCAATGAGACTTACCCCTGCAGACAAAGGAAATTTTGGGTGACCATGTGCCTTGTGCCTCTCTCACTTACAGAGACACTAAAACTTACTTGTCATATATATTACGGTATCATGTGTATTGTACTTTATAATATATAACAGTATAACTCCATCCAATGACTAAAAAACACTGTGAATGACAAAAAGAAAAGTATGTCTTTCATTTTAAAAACTTCTTTTGATTTTTGATATAAAGTCATAATGATAAAGAATAAACATACCAAGTATACTACAATCTTCATTCGTTCCTACAATGCTTGATGTTTCTGTATGGTCAGGTTGGAATGTTAGGGGTACCTCTATATGTGCACTACAGACAGTCTGTGTTGGAAGTGTGTTTGCCTCTGTGAGTCCTGACTATACAGAACATGGAAATACATAAATTAAAAAAAATAACTTTTCATTGTTTGGCAAACAAGCTATCATCTGTACAAAACATCATATGCAAGTGGATAAAAAAGAAGCAAGTATTCAATCGACTCGGGGCTGTCACCAAAATCACTGCATCACCACAACCACGTCCATGATACTGATAGGTGGGACAAGGAAGCCATGTCAGGTGGTGTAACCTGAACAGACAAACTTGCTATTATGACTGTAAATCTAAAGCAGGGATCTGTGTCCCATTATCATTGGACGTATACTTTATTACTCAACTGATTCATGATATATCTTTCATTGCTTGATTTTAAATTACACTTTAACAATGTTCACAGGTAATTTTTGTCTGCTGTTTTTTCAGACTTTGAGATGCAAATATCCAACATGCTGGCTAATTACAATCACACCAAAGTTTTTGCCTTCAGTATATTACATTTAACAACATGATCAAATATAAATTGATTTTCATGACATTGACTATAAGTAGATTCAAGCATATATCCAAGCTTACCTCTCATTTCTTGTAGGTCTACACTGTGATGACACTTTTTACTTGGAGTCAGACTTACTGATTTTTCTTTAGGTGCCAGACTTTCTTTTCTTTGTAAGAAGCAGTTCTTTTCCGTCTCTGTTGGCACTGTGGGTATTGGGTTGAGATATTCTCAAGTTGGTTGATCTCCACCAACAAAATGTTTAGTACACACATAGGTATGCTTGGTGATGTTTTCTGTTCCAAAATTTTGCAAACTGCAACATTACATCCACTTGAGATCACTTTCCAGGTTTGCCTCAGTCTTTGGAATGAGATAAAATGAACTCCCTTCACACTGTCTCTTCTGTTGATGTACTGTTGAAATGAATTACATGTGCTATACCAGCACGTTGTGGTCATCTGGTATTTTGTCAAATTACATGTTCAATTAAGTCACTTTTTACCACTGCTGAGAATGTCTTTACCCATGTACTATATATGGACAAGTTGGTGGCTCTGGCATTGTCTGCTGGAGAGCTACTGTCGCTAGAGCCAGATTTATAGCGCATCCCAGAACTCTGTGGCCATACTCCCACATATGGTATTGAGGACTTCATCCATATAACTGAGGAAAAGATGGTCAATTGCATGAGTGATGAAGTTGATAAACTATTGGTGGTTGCGGTTGGACTCAGGTCTGGGACCAAAGACTCACATGACAGAGAGGGCAGCAAGGCTGGACTAACAACAGCAGGCCTGACTGAACCAAACCCATACAAAAAGGAAGAAAGAGCTGGCCATGGCCAACTCCAACAATTATGGCCAGCTAGCTGCCAACTATGAGGACAAACCTGTTCAACATAAAAAGTAAGCTGCTTATGGCCAACTCAGGAAAATCAGCAGAGGATACCTCCATAAATATAAGACTACCTTGCATTGGCTATGGGATGGTTATGCTGAGTGAGTACCACAGATGTCATTTGTTGTAAACTGGCTGCAGACAAGCATCCACTTTCCTCAGCTCGGGGTGCAAGTTAATTTAGAATAGAATTTGGCTATATACATACTGAGGTCTCAATCTGTCTTGAGCGACAACCTGGTGGCAGCTGTAGGTCCAACAGTGAATAGTTTCTCAAAACAGGTGGTCTTTCATTATTAGATGCATACAGCACAATGTGTAATGCTGGAGTCTTTAAACAAGTAGTCTGTCACAAAGAGGTGGTCTTTATTGCAGGTGCCACATACTGTATACATATATGTGGTTAGCAAAATAAATAAGTAAGTAAATAAATTAATTAATTAAAGAATAGAGGCAAGTTGGCATAAAGACAAAACCACCCAACCACACCACAAACTGACAAAAGAGTGATGTAACAAGGCATGACAAAGACTGACAAGAGGCTGACCTAAGAGAACATGACAAAGACTGACAAGAGGCTGACCTAACAGGCCATGAAAAAGACGGATAAGAGGTTGACCTAACAGGACATGCTAAAGACTGACAAGAGGCTGACCAAACAGGCCATTACAAAGACTGACAAGAGGCTGACCTAACAGGACATGACAAAGACTGACAAGAGGCTGACCTAAGAGAACATGACAAAGACTGACAAGAGGCTGACTAACAGGCCATTACAAAGACTGACAAGAGGCTGACCTAAGAGAACATGACAAAGACTGAAAAGAGGCTGACCTAAGAGAAGATGACAAAGACTGACAAGAGCTGACCCAACAGGCCATGACAAAGACTGACAAGAGGCTGATCTAAGAGGATATGACAAGGTCTGACAAGAGGCTGACCTAACAGAACATGACAAATACTGACAAGAGGCTGATCTAAGAGAGCATGACAAAGACTGACAAGAGGCTGACCAAAGACAGAGGCCAATCTAACATGCCATGACAAAGACTGACAAGAGGTTGACCTGAGAGAACATGACAAAGACTGACAAGAGGCTGACCTAACAGAACATGACAAAGACTGACGAAAGGCTGACCTAACAAGACATGGCACAGTGACAAAAGGCCCACCTAACAGACCATGACATTTTTAAGACTGACAAGAGGCTGACCTAAGAGAACATAACAAAGGCTGACCTAACAGAGCATGACAAAGACTGACAAGAGGCTGACCTAACAGAACATGACAAAGACTGACAAGAGGCTGACCTAACAACACATGACAAAGAATGACAAGAGGCTGACCTAACAGAACACGACAAAGACTGACAAGAGGCTGACCTAAGAGAACATGACAAAACCTGACAAGAGGCTGACCTAACAAGACATGACACAGACTGACAGATTAGACCATGACACACAGTGACAAGATCAGATTACCTACTTGGCCAAAACTGGCAACAGGCTGGCTTAACAGGAAATGACATGGACTGTGTCCAGGTGTCTGAAATCTGGCCACATCACCATTTACACTCACACAATAAGCCCGTGTTTGACTGGGCAGGGCACTGATCGTGTTGTGTAAATAAACCATAAGAGAAGCCCAGATCAAATGAGAGCACGCTTATCTAGCATATATTGTGGGTAGTGTCAGTAGACACACTAAGTGCAAAACCAAAACAACTCATAACGAAAACGGAAAAATTGGACCAGGTCAGATACCAGACCTGTAATCATACCATGGTGTGGCCCTGTGTTCAGAGACTTCAAGGCAGGACCAGTCCAGCTGCCCCACGAATGAACTTGCTTAAAAACTAGACATACCTTCAAATTAGGTCATGGTGACACCAAAATCTAAATAATTCCATCTTGCCAGGTAAGGTAAGCATATTGTTAAACCTGAGCAAAATACATGGAGGCATTCTGTAGATATCGCGGTAACAAGAATATGCACATCTGGACAGACATCCGGACGGACAGACAATCCAAAAATAGAAAGGGTCCCCCCATGGGGCGGACCCTTAAAAAAGAAGATAAGGCACAGGTAGCTGGGCTCTGGCCAAGCCTAAAATCAATTCTAGGTCTGACTTCCAGACCAAAGTTCATGCAGCCCAGAGCAGGGTGTCATAAGGAATTTGAGCAACTGCTGTATGATTAAAGAAACTGGAGAAAGTCTTGCCCCATTAAACAAAAGTTAGCCGTGAACCTGATGCATTGTAAGACAAGTAAAGAGTACTCATTATGGTATTCCATTGGTATGATGATCTGTGCATAAGGACTTTACAGTAATTCCTCTATTAACACTTCTTACCAGTAAACCTCTGGTGATCAAAAGTAATATACCAAAAAGCATACACAAATTTGCTGCAATCAGGATTTTGGCCTGGTGTACACAAAGCTGGCAGTCTGGCAGGTCCATCTAAGTCCACGCAGCTGGCCTCATTCATGTCCATGCAGTCTAGTCCAGGCCCATTTTTGGATGATCCCAGGTTGAGTCCTGCTCCTGGACTGGCAAACAATCTCCACGAAGCCAAGACAGCCAGGCATTCAGTAAAATGTATGAAAATATTCTGCAAATTTCTTTTCTTTATAAACAAGTAAATTCAGCAAAGCTGCTTTGAGGATGACAGGAAAAAAAAACTTTTTCATGTACACACCACATAAATATGTTAAAAGCTCTTGCTTGAAAAGTGATGTGAAGGGATGAAATTTTTGAAGAAAACATGGAAGTCCATAATGTCCTTGACCATGCCAGTTCCAAATGCAGGCACATATTAAGCCAAATGAGATGGGACGTGCCATGGTGCATGTTGACCTGTTGACTCATCTTGGCATTCCAGTTTCCACGTGATACTATTGGCCTAGGCCTACTTACCTGCTTTGAACAGAATCTCCACACACACAAGTAGGGATGCATCGGTGCATCGGTTGAATTTAGCTTATGATGTGATACACAGTACAAGCAAAAAAACAAGAAAAAAAAAGACTCAATTCGATACAAAACAAATACCCCGACTTTGTGTGCAGCAATCATTGAAGTCCCATTTATATTGATAAAATACCACCTACACAGACAAAATGAAGGCAAATTTATTTCATTTTCCAACTTTCTACGAGTATCTTTTAGCATTTGAGTCACAACATAGGGTAATTAAGGCTTCCTTTGACCTCGTTTTGGGAGAACCTACATGTTCAGCACATGCACATAGCCTCTGTCCCAGAAAATAGAACTGTTTATGCTCTGTTTCTTTTGATCCTCTGTTTTGTAGCCGTCAAACATCCTGTATTTTGTGGTGGTAAAGCTACTTTTGCCAGCCTCAGCAGCAATGATATCACCAGTGTGAAAGCATTTGGGCTTCCGCAAAGTGATAAATACAAATGTAGTTGAAATTGCAGACCAAACCAAATGTGTTTGCAAACACTACAACACTGAAATGCAGTACACAGGATCTATCATGAATATGGCTACACATATGAAGAGACACCACCCATTTGTTGACATCAGAGTAGTGGAAACTGAACGTAAGTTAGATGCTACTTTAACTACTAATACACAGGGCACAATAGCTTCAACTCGTTGTGGGGGTGGATGTAGTGGTGCTTCAAACGGTAGTAAATCTAGCATGTGTCAGCTTGCGATAAGAGACGCCTTCAAAACAAGACTGTGATTCAACTCTGTGCATGTGCAAGCCATAACTAGATCCACTCGAGTTTTAATGGGTATGAACCTACGCCCATATTCCATAGTGGAAAGTGCAGAATTTCAACAAATGTTGGGAACTTTGGAGCCCCAGTATGCCATACCATCAAGATCATATTTTGCCCAGTAAGTTATCCCCGGACTTTACAAAGAAGCCAGGAATACTGTGGAAAATGATCTGAGTAAATGTCCTCTCATAGCTATCACAACAGATGGATGGACTTCCAGGGCTACAAGCAGCTTTGTTAACATCACAGCACACATGGTTGATGGAAACTTTCTGCTGAAGGACTATAATTTACAAACAAGGCCACAGAATGAATCTCACACTGGAGAAAATATAGCAAAAGTCCTTCAAGAAGCAGCAGGTGTATGGAATTTGCATAGGGATAATCTTACAATTCCCATTGTTACTGACAATGCCAAAAATATGGAATGTGCAGTGCGCCTTGCACTATGTGTGGGACCACATAAACATGTAGGTTGCTTCGCCCACACTATAAACCTGGCCTGCCAGAGAGACTTGCAGGTAAACACTTTAACTCGGCTTCTAGCTCCTGTCGGGAAAATTGTCTCTTACTTCCAAAGAAGTAATGCAGCTACAACTCTGTTAACTCATTCCATGCCAGTCCCTGATTTTTGTGTATAGTCACTTAGATTTAAGACAGCAATTGCTTATTTAAACTCTTCATTAAAAGAGCTTTCGTTCAGATACCAACATGCCTACATTCTTACGTCAGTGATTCTGGCACTGACCAGGACCTGTGACCATAGTATGGAATGAGGTAAAGGTTAAACAGGAGTCTCTTCACCTACATGTAATTGACGTTTCCACTCACTGGAATTCAGCATTTGACATGTTAAAATATTATATAGAACAGCAAGCAGCAGTAATGGCTGTCCTCATGGATAAAGACATTCGTAAAAACTTGAGTGATGTGCCAACACTGTCTGAGCAGGACATTACACTACTAGAACAGGCCATACAGATACCAGAGCCATTGTACAGTTTCATTACACTTCTATGTGATGCACACATGCCAACAGTGAGCCTTATTCTTCCACTGAAGGAGCGTTTGCTGTCACACCTGGAATGACAGTTGAATGGTGAAAATTTGTCTGCTTCCTTGCGTGGAGTGGTCAACAAAATCTACAGCGGTCCCCCTTTTATAAGGCCACCCCAAATGCACCAGAAATGTGGCCTTATAAGAGGGGTGGCCTCTCTTGAGGGGGAGTATATTATGGAAATTTGAAAACTTTGCGAGGCCAGTGATGGAAAACGTTCAAAAAAAAAAAAAAAAAGAAAGAAAAAGAAAAAAAAAATATATTATGGAAATCCCATACTTGATGCCTTGGAAAAGTGGCCTTTCTAGAAGGGGTGGTGTCTCTTCAGGGGGCCTTATAAGAGCGGGACCACTGTACTCAGATCGTAAGAAAAGATACACTGATGGTGATATTGAGTTTTACTTGTGGCAGTCTGCATTCCTAGTCATAATCCATGCTTCCACTTTCTTCTAATGTTGACAAGTGACTAGAGATTTGCTGTCTACAACTCACTTGTGTTAAAGTGTCAAGAGCATAGTGACACTCCCAGACCAAACATCAAGGTAGAACCAGACACTGCAAACTTTAAAGTATATAATATGTGTATGAATAGATGTAAAATATTAATAATAAATTGATAACTGCTGTTTTGATAAAATTATGAGATATGTTTTCAGCTGTTGTCTACTGTTGATGAACAGTGGTGGTGTTAACTTGAGAAGTTGGAATTACTGCCAGTCACCGAGAAAAAAATTCAAAACAAATAAGATTGATGTATCTTTCAGCCTTTTAAAGTGAAATCATGACATGCACAATTTTAGCAAGTATATCAAGCCCTCTCTAGCCAATTTATAGCCAATTTTTGAATTTCTGTAAAATATATGAAACTCCCAATACTTGAAAATTTCAATGTTATAAAACTGTGAAGTTGCAAACACCTAAGCCAAGACCAAAAGTCCAAAAATTGAAAACTGAATTTTAGGATTTGGCATATAATTATAAATTTCTTACACCCAATTTTGGGGAAAAAGATGAAAGTTTGACTACAGTTTGGACTTTTTTCTTTTCAGTTAATTAACTTTATTACACCCGAGTCATGCCCGGGGGCACGAATGTCTCGCCAGCATAATTCAAGACACTCCGAAGTTTTTTGTTGACAGACGACCGGAAGGACAGATGGACGGACTGACGGACGGACAGGCAGACAGACGGAAAGTGACTGCTTAGTCTCGCCAACAGCTTATGCTGGCGAGACAATAAATGGTATTTTCAATGTGGGCCTACATCTTTTGTTGCAGGTTCTTGAACAACGGGCTGGGTTGCAGCCATAGCCTGCCTGCATGGCTAGCCTGGCTGGCCACCACTGTTAATTGGCCAACCTCCACGGAGAAAACATAGCCAGAAGAAACAACAATTTCAAAGTCACTTTGGACTCCCAAAGCTGGATCTAACTGATTTGCAAGAGCACAAGAGTCCAGAATGTCACTTGGTGTACCTGCATGTTACACCAGGCGTAATTGTACAAGGCAAGCTCTATTGCATAATTAATTAAGTCTGTGTCTCATTTGCATGGTTAATTAACATCATCCTGAAGTAACCAATGATAGTCACATCCACATGGCATGTGCATCTTTGCTCTTGGCTACTAAAAACTGTGATGCATCGATCTGCAGGAGATCTCACTTTGCTTGGTTTACTTTGGAATTCTTCAAGCTTAGCTCAGCATGAAAGTAATTTATTTGCTAAGTACTTTTTTTCACAACGCATTATCGACGTTGGTGACTTTGGGACAATTTTTCAATGCTGTGATCTACAATTGGATTGTACGAAGTACTTATGCAAGGTCCATCAAGCCCATAAAAGATTGATAGACGAGCCATGCTGTGTGCGGCAAGGAAAGAGAAAAGCAATAGACAAAGCTGCTACTCTGGTGGCAGCGGAAGCAGCAAAGCCCAAGGCTAAACGCGGACGCCCGAAAAATGTGACAGTGACTAGCGCCAGCCACACAGAGGTACAAGATGCTAGGAGCAATACCTTGACTGTCAACCGTGATGTGGCCCATGCCAGCTGGGTTTTTGTGGTGCTGATACCTCAGCTTGAAAGGGTAATGGTTTGTATGCAGTAGGGGAGCATACCGCAGGGTAGACGGGGGTGGGGGTTGGAGGGTCCTTTGAGCAGTCATCATCACACAGTAGAGCTCATCTGCAAGACAGCCCCAGAGGGGATCACATGGATTTTCAGCCAGGATTGGTCAACTCCATGAGTACTATCGATAGCTTCTCGTCCCAGTGAGTTTATATCTCCCTCAGTCAGTCAAAGAGCGTATACACAGGGATGAATTTGTGGAATTCACTGATCACTTACTACCACACAACAGGCAGGTAGTCGAGACAGAACAATGGTTGTCTGCACATGCAGTCAATCTGCAATTATGCTAATTAGCAGCACTTGAAACATTTAAAAGTTGAATATCTCAAACACTATTGTAAATAGAGGTGCTAATCCAACTTCAATTTATAGGCTTGTGACATTGCTGCATCCAATGAATCATGAACCAAAGTTGTATCATTTTGATTTATGCAAATAAGGTGAATACACAAGATTGAATTCTTGAATAACTTTCAAGTTAGAGGTGTCATTCCAACTTCAATTGTAGTTTTGTGACATAGCCACATCCAATGAAACATAAACCAAAGTTGTAGCATTCCAATTTATGCAAATTAGGTGAATGAACAAATTTAAATCTTGAATAACTTCAAAACTATCATGAACTGAGGTGTTATTTAAACTTCAGTTGATACATAGTTGCATCCCATGAACCATGAATCGAAGTTGTAGCAGTTTGATTTATGCAAATTAGGCAAATATACAAAATTTAAATCTTTGAATAGCTTCAAAGCACTTATAGATTGAGGTGTTCTTCCAACTAGAACTTTTTGACATAGCTGCATGAAAAGAAACATAGTTGCAGGAGTTAAAGAAATACTGAATAGGCAATCTTTAAAAGTTTTCTAGGCACACAGACTGACTTGCCGACAAGCAAATCAAATTTTTCTAGTCTTAATTTTAATATCTTGCTGGTAGTGGACCTAAAGTGCCTGGCTTCAAATAACTATTTATATTGAAATTGAGCACTAAATATTAATAAGCTTGATCACCATTGTTGGGGGGTTCCCAGCTTGCACTGGGAGGTTCCAGCTCTTCCAGGTTTACCCGTCACATCTCACGTGGAATGTGGTGAATATTTACATGTTTTGGAGACCTTGAGCCAGGTGTATTATCTAGTAGTTCTGTAAATAAGCTATCTTCAAAATTCTAATAGAGCAGCACTACATTACAAAAGCTAGCTGCCTGTTTTGTTTTTTTGTTTTCTGTTTTTTTTTTTTTTTTTCCTTTTGTTGGCTGGTTTTGCATCTGCTTACTGCCTTTGATTATGAGTTTGGCACTATTACTCTGGCTTAAGATATCAGTCCTGACATGTACATACATACATGTATAGAGTAGCTAGTAGTTGTCACTGGGGAGTCAGTGGCCATATATATTAACTTTGTGTTTGTCACTGGTGTACAGTGGCAATATATGATACTGAGTTGTCACCAGTGTGCAGTGTCAATATACAGTATTGAGTTGTCACTGGTGTACAGTGGCAATATATGGTATTGAGTTGTCACTGGTGTAAAGTGGCAATATACAGTATTGAGTTGTCACTGGTGTAAAGTGGCGGTAGTCTTAAGTAGTTAGTATGGTAAATGAACTCCAAAATAAACCATGGCCATCATCCAACATCTTACTTCTGTCTTTGAGATGTCCAAATGTCTACCATTACAGACATGATAGTTTGCCAGTGCTCCAGGGTATTAGCAGCCCATATATATGCTGAGCTGTTACACAGTCATCTTCACCCAAGGTACATCTCCACCAAGTTTCAAGTGGATCAAGTTCACAGTTTAGAAGAAAATGTCATATACAGGCATGTACACTTAGTCTAGTATCCCATACTTACCTTTTGAGATTGAGATTTTTCAAGATTTTGCCAACCTCCCCCCCCCCCCCACAAAAAAAAAAAAAACAAAAAACAAAAAAACAAAGCAAAAATTTATAAAAAGCTAAAAAAAAAACCTGGAGCATAACCATTTGAAGAATCTTGGCAGTGACTCAACAAAGTCTTCACTCACACACTTCTTGAGTCATCAATTTTTAAATGAAAAAATAACAGGACCCACTGTTATGAAGATATAAGCCGATGTCAGTTTGACCTTTCAAGGTCATTCAATGTCCAAATTAACAGGACCAAAAGAAACCCCATACTTATACCATACTTTTTGATTAGTCTTTAAAAGTAACCATGGACCACAAAACCACCATTACCATGATTTAAGCCAATGCATCAACTTGACCTTTTGATCACTCATGTGTAAAATGCAGCCCTTGACCTTGAAAAAAACCTCTAAAAGCCAGCCTCAGACCTTCAAAACAAATCCAGACATAAAAACAAAACAAAAACAACAAAATAAAAAACAAAACAAAAAAGTCAAGGGTTTCCCTACATGAACAAACTTTCTTTTTATTTAATTATAACCCTTCCCCCTGACCTAAGACTAATACCTGTCATGATCTTTTAACAAGCTGGATACATTAAATTACATTAACCTTTTTTTTTTTTTCCCATATTCAGGAAATTATCTGGTGTCTGAATCTCCAGGCAATGGAAATAATATTAAACCAGAACAGATTGATTTTCCAACAGAAAATCAAATGTCTCCCGGTGGAACACTTACGTCTCTGAATAAGCTACAGGTGATAACAAATTACAAATGACCAAGTTTGCTTCAAAATTACAATCCTATTTTAGATCTCACCTACATACATTACTCTAGCAATTGTCATCAAGTTCTTCAAGACTTATTGCAGAGAAATCAATTTCACATAAATGACCCTGTGACCTTGAAAATAAGGTCAAGGTCACCCAAATACAATCTAAACCTTGGTCTTACCTTGATACATAATCCTACCAAGTTTCATCAAATTCCATCCTGTTCTTCATGACTTATCAAACGGAAACCAATTTCACAAGTGACCCTGTGACCTTGGGAGTTCGCTCAAGGTCATCCAAATACAATCCCAACCTAGGTCTTCCCAAGATACATAATCCTACCAAGTTTCATCAAATTCCATCCTGTTCTTCATGACTTATCAAACGGAAACCAATGTCACATAAATGACCCTGTGACCTTGGGAATTCGCTCAAGGTCATCCAAATACAATCCCAACCTAGGTCTTCCCAAGATACATAATCCTACTAAGTTTCATCAAATTCCATCCTGTTCTTCATGACTTATCAAACAGAAACCAATTTCACATAAGTGACCCTGTGACCTTGAGAATTCGCTCAAGGTCATCCAAATACAATCCCAACCTAGGTCTTCCCAAGATACATAATCCTACCAAGTTTCATCAAATTCCATCCTGTTCTTCATGACTTATCGCACGGAAACCAATGTCACATAAATGACCCTGTGACCTTGAAAATTACGTCAAGGTCACCCAAATACAATCCCAACCTAGGTATTTCCTAGATACATAATCCTACCAAGTTTCATCAAATTCTGTCAAGTTCTTCAAGACTTATCGCATGGAAACCAAGTGTTGAAGAAGAAGAAGGAGGAGGAGGAGGAGGAGGAGGAGGAGGAGGAGGAGGAGGAGGAGGAGGAGGAGGAGGAGGAGGAGGAGGAGGAGGAGGAGGAGGAGGAGGAGGAGGAGGAGGAGGAGGAGGAGGAGGAGAAGGAGAAGAAGAAGAAGAAGAAGAAGAAGAAGAAGAAGAAGAAGAAGAAGAAGAAGAAGAAGAAGAAGAAGAAGAAGAAGAAGAAGAAACAGGCACTAAAACAATATGTCGGGAGACGTAATGAAACGTACAAATCAGAAATGAACTGTGCCACAGTCAGGGATCCTGCATTTGACCTCCAAGCATAAAATCTTGAAAATTAAAAATACACAAGATTGTCACTTACCTGTGGTATGCAGTGTTTATACCTGTCAGTCTTTCATCTAGCCATACAGTCTTTGATCATCTAGCCAATTTATAGACATTTAAATTTTTCAAATTCATTCATTATCCCATCTGGTTTAATTTTATGACTTAGTCTTCCACAAATTCCATTCATATTTGCTGTGTGCAATCAATACACTTCAAATAGCAATACTAGAGTATAATATCAACATACACCTGATGTTTGAAACATCAACTGCAGAAAAGCCAAATTATGAAAATTTTATGGTCAAGAAGTCAAGCAGTAAGATCATGGGTTTGGTAACTTACATGATAACAATCAAGGAAACATCAATTTCCCTTGCAATAAAGTAATGGTCAGAATCCAATTACCTGTATGACATTTACATTTCCATAACCTGACAGAACATTAGACAGTATCACTCTGTGGTGGGCAAAATAGACTGAGGGCCCAGCTGGAGCCAGAGGGCAAAGAAAGAGAAAGTCATTTTCCCTGGCTGCAAAAAAAAAAAACTGTTGCTGAATCAGCTTGTTTATGACATTCACAGTGTGTTTACCCCATTACAGCCTGGCTACTAAATCACCGGCAGGTATGGTCTGGGGGTGTGATCTCATTACCTCATAAGCATAAAGCAAATCATAATTGTGTCATCAACTTGGTCACCAGGATGCCATTTGTGTATTGTAATGTTAGCTTTCTCAAATCGTAACTTCAGCAAGTATTACAAGATGGATGAAGAATTATCTAAGCAAAAAGTGACTGCAACTGAAAAGAGGAGTGGCATTAAATTTAAAGATTTTCAAAGGGAAGCAATGAGGACAGTCACAGGGCAGAGCCAGGACACATTTGTTTGTGTGCCAACTGGACGTGACAAAACACTGTGTTATTCTTACCTTCCCGAAATGTTTGAGAAAAACAGTACTGTCATTGTGATTTCACCACTAATTACCAAGATGAAGGACCAAGTAAAGAGACTTAAAACTTGTGGAACCAATGCTGCCAATGCTGGAGATGTTGATTGCCACGATGGGATCAGAAATGGCAAGTTCCAAATTGTGTTTGCTTAGCCCAAGGCCAAGGTATCTGGGACTGTATGATTTTATGCTCGAAACTTTATTAACAATGCCTACGATGCCTTGTAATTGATGAAGCACATTGTGTTTCAATCTGTTAAGTGATAAGCTGATTGTTTTCTTGCTAATGGCCCATATATTTTGGCAGAGTAGGCAATTGAAACTGTGCATTGCAGCTCCGGGACTGGTATTATCACCCACAATGTTCGTTTGGGAGATGGCCATATAGATGTAAAATAAAGAGTCACTTGAACAACGAAGTTTGCGGTTTTGCATCATGAGAAAAAAAAAAAAATTCCCATAAGTGCACAAAATTTATTATAGTTTCCCGGAAAAAATGAAAATGACTTGCAGGCCCCGGCAACAGCGCCAGCCGCTTCCCGTCGCCATCACGGAGCACATTTTGACACAAAGCCCATGTGGTCTTACAAGTGTATTTTGCAATCAAAACAACTCGATTTAGACCAGAAAGTGCAGACAGAGCTTCACAGGTACTCCGTGTGCCACATATGGAAACTCATGAAACTCGTATGTAATTTCCCCCTTCAACCATGGCCGTGAATGACTTGTGCATAGCTATATCACTGCATCCGCTTTGCATGGGTCAGGGCCCTCTTCTGGGTACAGTCTCTAGTGGGGCGGCGACACAATAGCATAGCCCCCAAGACTCTTGAGTGTTGGCTTCTGTCTAACAAAACATCTAATGATAATTTTGTATGATATACAGTGAAACCTGTTTTGAGAGACCACTGTGATGAAAGACCACCTGCCTTTTCAGACCATGTTCACTATGTCCCTTTTGCTATCTTTCACATGTTATTGTACCTCTATTGAGAGGCCACCTGCCTTATGTGACCACTTTTTGGCTTACTCTGGGCGGGTCTCTCAAAACAGGTTTCACTGTATGGCATTGAAGCAATAGAATACAATACACTGGTGCCCTCTCCAAAGACCATTTCTTGTGATAGACCATGATACAAGGTGTCACTTTTTCTAATTAGTTCAGCTTTATTTCAAGACTATGCATCTGCCATATGATACTACTTTTGATGCCACTAGGGTGATCTTAAATAACAGGTGGCACTCTACATATTAATAACTACTACTCAACTCCAGATGGTAAGTATACCCATGTATGCCGACAACCTCTACTCAAGGTGGTAAGTACCAAAGTATGCTGACAACCCCTACTCAAGGTGGTAAGTACCAAAGTATGCTGACAACCCCTACTCAAGGTGGTAAGTACCAAAGTATGTTAACAACCCCTACTCAAGGTGGGAAGTACCAATGTATGTTAACAACCCCTACTCAAGGTGGTAAGTACCAATGTATGTTCATAGCCACTACTCAACTCTAGTTGGTAGGTACCACTGTGTATGTTAACAGCCACTACTTGACTCAAGGTGGTGACCAAATTGACATGGCCCAAGAACATGCCCTGTAAATATTTGCAACAATGTGGCTTGTGCTTTTTCTTTATGTCATCTTAAGCCAGAAATCCAGGTTAAATGTCACTGAAAACAGAATTGCTGAATCCTGTTAAAGGGGCAATGATTCATTATTCATGATAATAATTACTAAACCTCATAAATTTTTGACCTGGTGTATCTGTACAGTATTTGTGTGCTGTACACTGTTCAGGAACACCATGACCACCCTGCCCTTTATAAGCCCATCTACACCTAAATGTCCCACTTCCAGTAGCAGTCCCCTGGCCTCATACCTATCCATGGCACTTTAGAAATAAATATGTTTGAGTGTGTGAAAATATCCAAGGCTGCTCTGCCCTTATCTTTATTTTTTATCTTTTTTTTTTATCTTATTCTACTTGCCACAAACAAGTTTTGGGATTTTGGGACTTGCACAATATGTTGAGATGCCTCCCTAACCCCTGACAAAAATGTAAAACTTTCTCTTTGGGACCAAGACAAAGCCTCCAGCCAGCATCCTGCAGGGAGTACCAAGCCTGACGCGATTAATTAGCAGATGTAGACAGTGCGCAGCACATCAAAGTCTTCATCTCTGCCCTGGGTTTGCCTTCAAGGTCCAGGTAAGAGTAACTACCATTACAGAGGGGCACAGCATAGAGATGTACCAAGGTCACAGGATATGGAAGGACAACAAAACTAAACTGCTAACTTTACCAGGTAAACAGATTTACATGTAGCTAAACAAATTAAGAAATTAACCATACATCGATGATCAATTTGAGTTCATGGTTCTTCCACAAAAGGGCTGAGATTCCATTGATGCACATAATGTCATATGTCACAATGTAGATGTAAAATGTACAATACTTAAATAGACAGTGTTA
This sequence comes from Hermodice carunculata, assembly GCA_964020975.1. Classification (NCBI taxonomy): domain Eukaryota; kingdom Metazoa; phylum Annelida; class Polychaeta; order Eunicida; family Amphinomidae; genus Hermodice; species Hermodice carunculata. Next base: position 617,421 of record CAXHWN010002490.1, read on the forward strand.
TATGTCCGGGGTACAAACACCGTCATTTTTTATAACATTGGGACATATTTTACAGTGGAATCTTGTGACAATTTGTATCACTTTTTGGGACTCGGAACACAATAGACATGCTGCTCTATTGAAAGGTTAGAGCAAGATATTTCACCAAAACAATTATAACAACTAAATGAACAAGCTTTAGCTGTTAAAAAAGAAAAGTATAGAAACAGAGTAATGTGACAATGTGCCACATATGGAAGTTTTTAATATAGGATCAATTGCCATGGCACCTGCCAGGTGGGTGGGAGTGTGGATGGGTGCCAATATGGGGGTCATGTGACCTGCTCACATGACCACAAAAAATTCCTGGAATTCTCCCACACTTTGTTATTTTTGAATTTGTGTGCAAAGGGTTAAGTGTGTTGTGTGCGGTAGCAGATTACAAGGAATACTGCGGTTCATAATTCTCCTAACTTAGTCCTGATGCTTTCATTTAACACTAACAGACAAGTACAGCCTGTTTGATTCAATCTGGACTGTTGATCCTTTTATCTTCACGGGATCTAATGATCCAGTCGGCCATTGGTGTGAACTGCTTGTAGTGTTAAATCAGTCACAGAAAACAACCTAAAAATCACCATGCTGGGCAGGTTCGCATGCACAGATGGCCCACATTGCAGATCAGGTGCACATCTGTGTTTCAGACTGAGATGGACCCAGGGACAAGAATGGTATAGTGTGAACAAAAGATTGTTCACGGTAACACCCCAGGTACTGCTGAGAAAGACCACCCTACCAAAACCCCCACCCCATTGAGGATGGAGTTTGTTCGGGTCAGGATATTTTTCTAGGATAAAACTACATCTGATTCATTAGCGTTAATGAACAGAATGGACCATTACTTCTAACTCTAATTAGTTACAAACTGCAAAGTACCCAGAGAGGTTGGTAGTTTGTTGAACCCTAAGTCCATTAAGCTGGACATAAGCCATGCAAATAACAGTGCAGCTATTGTCAAGCTAAGTGCCAGCAGTGGCCCGATTACAGGAAGTGGAGGAACTGGTACTGGTGCCAATCAGCATTTTTAACTCATGGGGCTGAATTCCAAGACAGTGGAACTTTTGAGGCAGCAGGATCTGGACAATTCAGGGCCCTATGAAATGGTACTATTTATATTAGGTCCTTCTCTTTAGTTCACACTGAAATCAGTTGTAAAAGTTGTTTTCTGGACAAATTTATTGCTGAAAATCGTATACATAGTGAAAATCTATGCCCAGGGAAACAGATATTTTAGTGGTGAGGTTTTTCTTTGTGTGTAAAGTGCTAAGAAAGATGTAAGTACCAATTAAATATGCAGCACTTATGAGAGATGTAAATATAATCTTAAATGTTATCCCATCATACATGGATCAGTTGACACAGAATATTGTGTGCAAAAAATAGAAAATCCAGAAAAGATGTGATTTCTGCTTATTTAACTTGCATTGTCATACAACTTTGACACAAAAAGAGAAATAAAATGCACTGAACTTGGTGCCCGAATTGGAAGAATTGAAAAATTTTCCCGGGGGGGGGGGGAGGAGGGAGGCATGCCCCGGGCCCCCCTAGAATGGCTGCATGCCTTCAGCACTTGCCCTGCCAACAGTGTCACTAAATGAATTAAATGGCCTCACCAAAGTTTTTTCCTTCCTACAGCTCTGCAACTGTGAAAACCCTAACCCCTCTCCCCCTGATAGGATTATTCAGGATTTGAAGGCTTGAATTCAAGGCTAAAGTTCAGGTTTGGCAGATCCTACTAAAAAGGCCTCTGCACAAGTTGAGAGACTGGCAAGACTCAGGGGCAGCCGCGTCAGTGCAAGTGAGGGCTCTGAATGTTAAGGATGGCTGAGAATATGTATGACACATGCACGGCCTGCATAAGATGGCAGCACCCATGCACAACTGCCTTCAGGTGATTGACACCAGAATGACAGAAGTGGATAGCATGGAGGTTAAAATGCAGCAACTGGAAGCAGATCGACCTGTTTGTAACTCAGGTGCTGCAAGAGCTGCAGACAGCACAAGGAGATCTGGCAGCTGATTTACTTGCACAAGGATCCCTAATGAGTGCACTTCAACGACAGCCTGCCTACCATGTCACCTAACTGTTGGTCATCATTTACAACAGCTTAAAGGTAGGACCTATCTTGTACATGTACAAAAACATGTTGAAATAGTCGACAACACACTCACCTGAAACATAAAAAGTTAAATAGATGGCCAGGTGGATCTGTCACAGATGCATGGTTCGCACTGATGGGACTGGCCTAGTATCAATTATGTTCAATGTTCAAACACCCAGTAATCTAAGCATGGTGTATAATAAATAACAAGTGAATAAATCTTTTTAATGAGAAAAGGGAGTGGCCTCCCCCAACATGTTTTGGGCCCTGCACATGTGGGTGGCACTTCATCAGGGGACTGGAGGCTCACTCCAATTTTTACTGGTCTGATAATATTATACAACTTAAGTGCCGATTAGAGGCTCGATTTTCTGGAGAATCATACATGAGAACTTTCCAAATGTAGTTTGCTTATTGTGACGTTAATGTTCATTTCTGTCCAGTTTATAACTCCTGCCACCCATACCCACCAAAAACGTTCCATCCCGTACAACCAGGCACTACATATGAGAGGCATATGCTCAACCAATGATGAAATCCACGCACAGGGCAGACAACTCACCACCAATCTAGTGGTTACCCACCCAAGATAATACAGGAAGCCATTTCCTGCACTTTCGCACAGCCATGTGCTACGCTCCTTGCACCAAAATGGCACACAGCCACAAACACAGACATAATCAACTTTGTAGTAACACACAACTCAGAAAACCCCATCACTATTGCTCTGATTGAGAAATATTGGCCAATATAAAGGCAACATACGGACACGGTCCACATTTATAACAAAACACACATGATCTGCTACAAAAGACTACCCTCCCTTCATGCTGAACTAGTCCACCCTGATTATGATAAACCCAAACCAAGATCAGGTGACAGACCATGTGGACATCAGTGCGTGGCCTGTCCATACATGTATATGATAAAAACTAACTAATTTATAAGCACAACTACCAAAATCAAATACATCATCAAACAAGAAATCACATGTCGCTCTACAAATTTAATATATATCATACAATGTTCCTAAAGCCATAAGCAATACGTATATGTCACACGTCACAATCATTTGTAAAACATTTTTATGGACACGGACAAGACATCAAAGACAAAAAGCCAAAATCTATTTCGTTGCACCTACAACAATGCCCACATTCAAACGTCATAATATATGAAAAAAAAAATTGTATTGTCGTAGCTCATTCACCCATGATAACAGTACCTCATAGCTTTATATCACACTGTGTGTATATATGGGAGGAAAACCACACATCTACCCGCTCAGAAAAGGCATCAGCTCTTTTCTGATTGCCCCTATTTAGGGCATCCATAGAAGGGAAATTCTGCTGGATCATAAAGCCCAATATACATGTGAACCAAGTGACCCGGTGGGTCCACTTGTTTACCTTTCCTTATTTGTAAAGCACTTCCATTTCAAACAGGCAATTTGAAATGGACTGACTGTGATAACCAATCACAGCCATGCAATGCACACCCTGTCCTCATGTCAGCACAATGCACACCCTGTCCTCATGTCAGCACAATGCACGTGTATTGCCTGACCACGGAAAGTTACCTGTGCATATATATATATATATATATATGGGCCCCCAGCAGTTTTGCATTAGTTCCTGGCGAGCTCATTTGAATGAAATCGGTGGAACTTATACCTCTTCCATCGAGGCCAGTCCGTCTTATAGGTCATAATATGTGGCATACAAAAATTAACATGCCATGACAACATAATACGCACAATGCACGAAGCCCCGTGAATTCACGAGCTCAACACGGTAACTCCATCCGGCCTAAACTCCTGGGCAGAAAGATATTAAAGTGCATTTTTTGTGAGAAACAATATTGACACAAGCAGCCACTTAACAGACATGTCAGTAATTAAGAAACACAGAGATGATCATATTCTTACATGCAGTGTGTGCCATAAAACATACAAAAGGATGGACAATTACAGATGTCAATTCAGGACCCATGATGTAGATTTCCAACAGCCTATGTGATATCAACCAGGGACTGCAGCAATCAAAATGACCAAATACCTCAGACCTTTTGCAACTGACTTGACAACAGTCAAATTTAAAGTAGTCGCCAAACAAATTAAAGCTGCCACAAAAGAACACTGGAAAAAGGGAAATCCACATAACTAGAAACATGATAACATTTAGGCCAAGATATCTTAATGAATATGTAGGACACAGACTGCCTCACTCATTTCCAAACACACTCATTTGGCATGGGAAAATATTACAGGATATACTTGTACAAAGAAACGACTTATATCAATGCAGTGAGGTAGATGATGGGTCACCAACTCCCCCCCTTTTTGGCTGATCCTTGTTCTGTACTTTACAGGTCACAGGACAATACAACAGGATGGATTAGAACATTGATACATCAAGAGGGACCAAGAAACAGAAGAGGAAACAAGACCAGATGGACATACATTTATATAATATATATATATATATTCATTTATTTATTCATAAGAACTTTTATTAGCACAAGATTAAACATGACTGAAATAGCTTCATTTGATATATGTTTCTTTAAGTGCTCATAAATAAGTTTATACAAAATCAGTAAAGATCAAAGGAACTGTAACGCCCCAGCTGGACAGAAATGAACATTGACATCACAATAAGCAGACTATATTTGGAAAGTTCACATGTATGATTCTCCAGAAAACCGAGCCTCTGATCAGCACTTAAGTTGTATATCAGACCAGAATAAATTGGAGTGAGCATCCCGCCCCCTGATGAAGTGCCACCCAGGGCCCGAAACACATCTTGGGAGGCCACTCCCTTTTCTCCTTAAAAAGATTTATTCACTTGTTGTTATTTATTATTTATGGTGCTTAGATTGCTGGGTGTTGTTTGTTCCATTGAACATAATTTTACATGCACAACAAGCAAGAACATTTTACAAAAGCCAAGGTGTTGTTCGATGGTTGAAGAGCATTTTTATCAGGTTGACAGTCAATGGAAAGAAGACATGACCACAAATCTGTACAAAACAATACAGCTCACAATCATGGACATGTTTCTTTAAATCAGTGTGACCAAAATACACACTTCCTTGCAAGAACTTCATATGCTTTGTGAAAGAGAGAATTTTCATCAATTATGAATTGATTCTCATTGTTAGTAGCAGTGGTAAGTGTGGGTGAAGTAGAAAAATCTGTCTTTGTAGTTCACACAGGAGAGGGGCAGTGTGGGTCAGAGGATTGTTGGGGGTGAGCCTCCAGCCAATCACAGGACAACAACACAGGCAAGCATTACAGGGCACAGCTATACAGGTTGGCATCACAAGACAGCAACACACACAAGCATCCCATTTAAATACAGTACAGTTGAGACACGATGTGATTACCAGGGTAAATGGGAGCAAGAGTGCATGTTTTATCGAAAGCTCTGTATAAAGGACTGATTTTACATAACAGAATAGAAGATTGGTGTAAATTTCAAGTATTGTGGATCTTGACATGTGGACATAATGCGAGAAGATACTCATTGGCTGGTGAGATCAACACAGACTGTGAACATTTTGTCTGCACAGTGTAGAGAAATCTGAACCGTGATGGATGACCTGGTGCAAGAATTTGTGTCTGTGGATCTTCTGCCAAAATCATGAAACATGTCCCTCTGTATCAGGACAAAAATGATCCTGTGAGTAAGTAAATATGACAAGGCAAGCAGCCAAGGTATAATAATAGCAAATGTGAGACACGTTGCAACCTTGGATATAGGTCTCATCAGGCACTGGCAGGGATTTGAAAATGCTTCCATATTTATGATGAGGGGTAACAATTGCGTTGCTACGTTGTGCATGTCTGGGAATAAGCTGCTGATGAGCACCCCACAACAGGTGAAGCATATATGGTCTGCCAGTCACTTCACAGCCAAGACTGTCACATTTCTGGTTACTGAAATAATAACAGATTCACAAAGATCTGAAGATTGAGCTGATCCAGTAACTAGATTCTTGAGGATTTTGGAGCCTACTTTCAAAGACTGTGTCAGGCCAAAAAAAACAAACAAACAAACAAACAAACAAAAACAAAAAACCTGCATGCTCTTTAAAGGTACAGGTGTCTTTCTACTGCACATGGTCCAGCAAGTGTCACCCAGCCTCAAGCTAGCTTATCACAGGTTTCACTGGAAACATGCAGCATACCTAGCATGCAAGAGCTACATGTATGTGCTTTATAAATACTTTGGATGGCCTTGTTGAAGTAGGTACTAAGAAATGGCCAGAAGAAAATCTAAGGCACTTACTGAATGTTAATTAATTAATAAAGTAGCATCATTAGTCAAAGAAAATTATCAAAAAGCACCCATACAATATAAGGCTTAGCTGCCATAAACATTTGATACGGTGGCATTTTGCTATCAGTTGCCAATTAAAAGGATGGACAGCCAAACCAACAACTCTTACTTAAAAATTTAGCTTCATAAGCCTATTATGATTAATGAGAGTGTGTTAGATCCAGGTATCCAGCACAATGGCCACTTCTTACACTACAAAAAATGAAGAGTATTAAAGCATGTACACTAATGACATCAAGCCACAATATACTGTGAATTCATTTAATTTTGCTGAGTCCTTATTTTCGCTTGTTTTGCTGATGCTTCAAATAGTGAAAACAATTTTTTAAAGAGGGATTGATTGGAAGTTAAACTAAACTTCCAAATTTGAAGTCTCAGTGAAAGGTCCAAAATACAAAAAAAAACATGAAAATAAACATATTCACAGTACATGTGCTGATAATGAAAAGAATGATGACTTGATCCCTGAGTACCAACAATGACACAACATATATGGCTTCTTTCCAATGTCTGATATAGACTATATAGATGGGCATCTGAGTCCCTGTACATCAATATTTCTTCAGGTTTGTCTTTTACATCTGCTTAATTCCTGCTCAAATCACCCAAAAGAGCATGGAAATTGCCAATGGCTTCAATGCTTGTATTCTCATTCATTTCCTGTCACACAATTAACAGAAAACATTTTTGCTGAGAATTGTACATGTAGCTGAGACCTACATCACAGTAGCATGTTGCAGGTCAACAGCTTTCTTTGCACATGTTGAGTGCATTGTACCTAACTGAAGAAAAGCTGTTGACTCAGGTCTTACTGCAACCAGGAAATGGTTAGTCCAAACAGACTGACACTGACGTGGTGACATTTATCATTCCTGACCCTGGAAGCATGGCACTGGCTCAGCAGAATACAGCTTGGGCGACACACAGACAAGTGAGAGCCCACCTGTCCTTAATGCAGACATGTACTGAGGGACACGATGCCAAAGGAAGGTACAAATGTTTAGACTGAAGATCTATGATGCAAGGCCCCAATACAAAACTTTCTCACCATGAAATGAGATGGAAATGACATTAATAAGACAATATGTCTGGCTGCAAATTGTCATCAAGTGATAAAGTGAATGGCTTCAAATGTTCATCAAAGTGACATAATGACTGCAGACATGTAACTTCAGTTTTGCCTCTTTCAGATGTGACAGGGACTGGTTTGCAAATGTTTGAAGTAACACAGTGACTAACTTCAGAGTTACTTCTTTCAGAAAAAGAGATGCTCACCAGGCACATGCAGCTGTGCAAAAATATGTCACACGTTTTCATTCAAACCCTGATACTTAGGAGATGAGTCTAGCTGTTAAAAAGAGGGGGGGGGGGGCAATGAAGCAGCTAAACTGACTTATATATTTAATCAACTCAAATCTAACAGCTGTTTTTTCCTTTATTTTCATGGTCACTCCGGCTGCCCCTGTCTCATATCAAGTCAAGCAAACATGGTGGAGCAGCTTGACGTCAAGGACCTATTTGGTTCTAATGTTTCCATATTTACTGTGATAACATTTCCTGTAATGGGCTCAAGTAAAATAAACTGGGGAATTTCACCAGTTGACTGAATTAGCCAATGCAAACGGTTTATCTGCTGTGGAGCTTTAATTATCAGGTCAGGTAAAATACAGTACAGTTGTATATCACAAGTCAAGACTGCTGTCACAACTAATTAGCTGTCATGTTCAAGTTTGACTCAGCTCAACTCAACCCATGACAATTAATGCCAGACAAGAGAAAGACTACAGATTCTACCAAAATGCCCAGTCCTAGGCACTGTTGAAAGAACAAGAAGTACCCTGTAATTTTCTTTTCTTTTTTTCAATGCGATAGCAAGACTTTCAACTAAAAAAAAACACTTGGCCTATTGCTTTGACATTGCATAGAGACACTTCTGGGAACCCCTAAACCTTAATTTGTCCAATAGGAGGGAATGTATTTTTTACAATTAATTTTATGAATTTTTTGAGAGTTTGGGTACTTTTCAGTTGTTTAATGCACGCATTCTTATTGATTCCTGTCTGTGTCCATGGGGATTGCAATGGTTAATTCACCTTCGCTACTTTCACCAAATCATCCGCTAGATTCACTTGAGACTGGGTAGGGATGTACCTTGGGTGTGTCTCTGTTGCATTTTCTTCAAATAATCACTCTAAAAAATTCAGTTATGATTTGGGGGGGGGGTGTATGTTTGTTCATTTTGAAGCAATTGGCCAAACGGTTTCAAAGAACAAGATTTTAGTAGAGACCCAAACTGGTTTGGCTGTGCATCTGCAGTCACAATACCAAACTTGATTCAGTCAGCTGAATGCATGGTGCTCCATCGGTCTTCTGTCTGAAACGATTGCACGGGGCTTAATTCGCACTGATCTCCTCCTCAAGTGGATGCTAGTGCATGGAGGACAGACAACATGACAGAACGTGTGGATTTGTTCCTGCTCCAGGACAAAGCAGCCACAACCCAAATTTCCAGTAATGGATGCATGCAGGCTGTCGGTTGCCATGGGGGCAGCACCTACAGGTACAGATCTACAATGGGTGGACAGCAAAGTCAATCAGGCCAGTTTCCTGAAAATTTATATTCCCATGTAACAAACTATTGTCACCTTGATGACTGTGTACCTTTAAGGGGGTTGGACTCATGAAGTAGACGGGTGGTACAGACCTGCATGCATGGTAATCAAAGTATCCTTGTAACAGCAATTAATACATTTCTGCAAGCAGGAGAGGGCCATAATGATGGAGCATGTACCCAATTCAGTATAAGCAAAGCTACAGCACAAATAGCAGAGACACTTGACCGTGGTTTAAGAATATTTTGCCAGTGAATGCCAGTAGTTTGACATGGGATGAGGCAGATTTGAATTCCACAGCCTGTAATGGAAATGTTGAGCATGGTGCCCCCTCCCCCAGCCACCCCCACCCCCAAGCTGAGGGTGCTTCTGTGCTCAGGGGCTATAAATTCAAGGGTCTTCCAGTGGGAACTGAGCTGCAACATGCCCAGTCACTGCCATCTGGCCAGCTTCAAGGGGTTGTCAATTAAGTCAGTAACCAGGCTTGCTAAACTCAATGAGGATTGACGAGGAGGGTATTAATGACAGCTTATCTTCTCAGGTTGCCTTGTACATCTCTCAATGCTAAAGGAGCATTTATTGAATTAACAGATCTATTGCCACAAAACAGGCCAACTGCAGAAGCTGAGCAATGGATGTCTGCCTATAGATATGTAAACATGGCCACATGCTGAGAGAATTCCCTCCCCATGGCTGTGACATCACAGCTGCTTAGCAACCCTGACAAATCCAGGTCAAGTAAACACTGTAAACAACAAAGGCTCTGGTAGGAAGCACCATAAGAAGCTATACAAACCATAGGGGAGTGGAGGGATGCCATGCTAATATAATATTCATGAGTTTATATCTGAGTAGGCACCTGATCAGGTGCAGGTACTGATTAAATACAGCCCCACAATTCGTGAGGCGGCAGGTTTGGCACCAGAGGTGCAATTGCATATGACAGGGCTTTAGAATCAAAATGGTGGCTGATCTGACGTACCTGCAGATGAGATAGTTTAGACAGGGAGTCTTGTATTCATTTTACAGCCACATGCAGAATTTGCAATACAGGCCCCAGTTTGAATCTCACGAGGGTCAACTACTAGGTGTCCCAGCAGGCGGTAGCAAGCCAGTCTGGCCACCCCTACAGTAGGGGCAGTGATGAGGGCAACAGGTCACCCATTGGCTTCTGTGGGGCGTACAACAGAGAGCAGTGCTCAAAGCAGCTGACTGTAGGGTCCTCCATAAGTGCATCACATCCCAAGTCAAAAAAAATGTTAACCGTTAGCTAACTGTTGGCTAACCGTTAGCTAACGGTTACCAAAGTGCTCACACCTCTCTAAATAGTTTTGGAGCTGCGAGCAAGCTGTTAGCAATTGAGTTCACCACTTGCTCACGGCTCTGTAAGAATGCTCACAGCTTACTCACAGCTCCCTTAAAATGGTCACAGCTTGCTCACAGCTGATTTACAATGGTCACAGCTTGCTCACAGCTTGGGTTCAGTTTTTGGTACTGGTCACAGCTTGTTCACAGCTCCATGAAAATGTTCACAACTTGCTCACAGCTTGGACTTAGGTTTTTGCACTGATCACAGCTTGCTCACAGCTTGGACTCAGTTTTTTCGTACTGATCACAGCTTGCTCACAGCTTGGACTTCTAGTTTTTGGTACTGTTCATAACTTTAACTTAGTTTCCTGCATGAACTGCTGCCTGTTGACAAAAATGCACTCCTGACCAGCTCCTCTTAACATAAATGTTAATAATCGGTACCAGGGGTTTGTACTGGATAGAAGTTAATTGTGCATAAAATATGGGCAATCCAATTTCAACAAATCCATTTGTCTTTAACTAAAACCACACATTTGCAATGAGAAATCACAGTCCAGTAATTATAACTTTCGGCTAGTTTACTGACGTTTTGTTCACACAATCTTCCAGTTTTAACTCATTATGGCCAGGAAACACATTAATTAATTTGGCCTAAATAACAGGAACCATTGTATATGTAAATTTTCAGTTACTCAATACACAGTTATAATCTTTGAGCCATTTTCATTCAATATCATGTGTGCCCATCTAGCTGTAATTTTAGTTTACTCCTGCATAACACCATATTTCAGTTTAAATACTCTTATAAATGTGTAATGTACACAGGAGTAGAAATTAAACATGACAGTCTCTTCATGCAATATTTGAATTTACATACCAGCCATTATTGCATGGTAATGGCAAATATAGAAGGATCAATGCAAAGGATATGATACAACCATGGGTACATTTAAAAATAATAATAAAAAAAACAAAAAAAACAAGCAAAACTGCTGGAATGAAAAATGGCATCTGCTTCAATGTTTTTACTTAACTTTTCCATAAAATTAAGGGAAAAAAATGAATTATAAATAAGTGATGAGACCTACATGAGGTATTAGGAAAGTAGTATGTAAAAAACTCCTGTCAGTGCAGGTTGGATACTGACTGCCCCCCCCCCCCAAATGAAATAAAATAAAAACACAAAATCTGTTGAAACTTGATCTCTAACTCAACACTTCATGTATGAAAGTAGAATCATGTCAAGTTTGTGTTTCTATGATAATAACTTATAAATGAAATGTCGGACAAATTTACCTGAAGAAAGAAAGAAAAAGAAAGAAAGAAAGAAAGAAAGAAAGAAAGAAAGAAAGAAAGAAAGAAAGAAGGAAGAAAGAAAGAAAGAAAGAAAGAGAGAAAGAAAGAGAGAGAGAGAGAGACAGACAGAGAGAGAAAGAAAGAAAGAAAGAAAGAAAGAAAGAAAGAAAGAAAGAATGAAAGGAAAGAAAGGATGGAAAGAAAGAAAGGATGGAAAGAAAGAAAGGATGGAAAGAAAGAAAGATGGAAAGAAGGAAAGGAAAGAGAGAAAGAAAGAATTAAAAGAAAAGAAAAAAAGAAAGAAAAGAAAGAAAGGAAAGAAAGAAAGAAGGAAAGAAAGAAAAAAGACAGCAAGAAAGAAAGAAAGGAGAGAGAAAGAAAGAAAGAAGGAAAGAAAGGAAGGAAGGAAGGAAGGAAGGAAGGAAGGAAGGAAGGAAGGAAGGAAGGAAGAAAGAAAGAAAGAAAGAAAGAAAGAAAGAAAGAAAGAAAGAAAGAAAGAAAGAAAGAAAGAAAGAAAGAAAGAAAGAAAGAAAGAAAGAAAGAAAGAAAGAAAGAAAGAAAGAAAGAAAGCAAGAAAGAAAGAAAGAAAGAAAGAAAGAAAGAAAGAAAGAAAGAAAGAAAGAAAGAAAGAAAATATGTCTGTGTTGGCACACAGACATAAAAAAATCCAGGAATGTTTTTTAAGTCCTAGAGACCCATATTAATTCTGCAAATAAAATTCAGATTTTGATAAAACCTGTACCAATTTAAAGTCATTTCCACATTAGTATGGGCATGTCAAATTTCAAATCTTTGTCACAAATCTGTGTGCTTATTCAACAATTAGCTCATAAAGTTGCATTTCTTTCCAGACAATGGTAGAAATAATGACAATTTTAACAAGTGCAGTACATGGCAACTTGACTTGTCCATCACATTATTCACTGTCTCTCAGCTTTTGTGCATATGATAGCAATGTTTGGTGCCTAAATATAGCATCAAGTTCAACCCCAAAGCACAGAGGTCAAATTTCAACAGACAGTACCAGTCATCCTGACCTCTCCAAACACTTGTTGTTGATTTGCTGAGGGAGGCTGGTCACCCAGATTTAAACTGAATACTGGAATGACTTATCATGGGGAAGCTCACGGTGGAAGTAGGATGATGCCAGATTGTTGTGATGTTTTGGAAGATGATGCCCGTCACTGTAAGCTAGTGTCACATTTGTGTGCACTAATAAGGGTGGCTACAACACAAGGACATTATAGCAGACTGGCATGTGGGCAGCTGGCTCCAACCTAAGATCCAAGTGGAGCAATGTGAAGTTTCTTTTGCATACAAAAGCAACCAAATGTAAGACTACTGTGAATGTGCCAGTTGGCCTGATCATGCATGGACTGGAATATGATAAGAGTGTACACAGGATCTTATACAATATGGACCTACTTTGGCATCATTATTGGCACCAGAGACAAAAGTATTGTAACAACAAGTGCACAGTGATCCAAAGAATCTATGTCCCTAGCCACAATATACAGAAGAAAGCTACACAATGTGTACAGCATGTCTGGATGCACAAAAAATGATGTGTTCTTGGGCCCTCTAACCTTGAAAGTAGGTCAAGGCCAAAAGCAATACATGGTGCACATGGCCTTGGTATGATGCATCTCTGGTATAAATTTCATTATTCTATCTTTTAGGGTTCTAGAGATATATGCTCCAGGACAGATAGATGGACGGACAGATGGATGGACACGGACCCTATGCCTACTAACTCTATGTCCCCCTATATGCAGAAGAAAGCTATACAATGTATACAGCATGTCTGGATGCACAAAATTGATATGATCTTGGGCCCTGTGACTTTGGAAATGGGTCAAGGTCAATACATGGTGCACATGCCCTTGGTATGATGCATCTCTGGTATAAATTTCATTATTCTACCTATCTAAGGGTTCTAAAGATATGCTGCCAGACACACGAAAATGGATATGTTCTTGGGCCCTGTTTTCAAGGTGAAAAACAATACACAGTGCACATGCCCATGGCATGATGCATCTCTGGTATAAATTTCATTATTCTATCCCTTAGGGTTCTTGAGATATGCTCCTGGATGGACGGAAGGACAAACGGACCTCTCTAGTATGATACACTTATGTAGAAAAACATGACCCATATTCATAAGTATCAAACCCAACAATGACAGCAAAGAGATTTCAGAGTCACCAAAGCATCCACGGACAGACCCTATCCCTACTAATTCTATGTCCACTTTTGCCACCTTCGGTGGCTGGGGACAATTAAGCAACAGCCACAATCCAAGTGTGCATGCCATACACACACATATATAAGCAAAAACATATTCCTGAATGGAATTATAGTGGAATTCAATTAAAATTCCAATCTGCTCTATTACCTTGTGGAAAAATGTGTTGCATGTATTCCTTCATTCAGCTTTCAGTCTCCAGTGTATGTAGTGCTGTTATCTTCATTGTTCTCAATTTATTAGAGAGTTTCCAGAACTGATATCCCTGAGGTTATTTTTTGTGAAAACTATAGTATGCTGGAAGTGAATGACATTTTATATATTTATACCATTTACTCCAGTAGACAACACATTTTATATCTGTCAAATAACTAAAAGGTAAATGTTTATCAAACTGACCATGTTAGCTCCAAAATTGGGCTTTTCACTTACTAAAATCACAAACTTAATAAACAAATAAATGGTCTGTGAAATTGAAAAAAAAAAACACAGAAAGGAACTAGAAAAGAAGATTTGCTTCACAGCAAATCAATCTGGGTGCCTTCAAAATGAGAACAAGTTGAAGTTAGTAGGACAACACAATGTCCAGCAGTGTAACCATGGTAACCAAATGATGTATATTTCACTCATTTGTGAAATGTCCCAAGAGTTACCAAAGAACACTATGGTAACATTTAATTTTACAAAACATAAGATACCATGGGTTTTTTATATAACATTAGCTACTTGCTTCACCAACTTACAAATACTACAAGTATAGTGTAGAGCCACGAACACTTATTAATTTTACTTTATAGTTCTCCTAGATGTTCCAGAGTCTTGTTTTCAACATACACATTTTGAATAGCACAGATCACAGCAAAATTTTTAGGAGTTGTTGATGATCTATTTCCCTCCATAAATAAGACAAATTTTACTCTTGTAGATAACCCATTTTTATGTTTGTAAATTAACTAAAAGGTAAAAGTTTATCAAACTGACCATGTCAGCTCCAAAACTGGGCTTTTTAGTCACTAAAATCACAAACTTAATGAATAAAAAAATGGTCTGTGAAATTGACTTCAAATTGGCACAAGATGGCAATGCTGTGCAAAAAAACTGAGGTGAATTATACAAAAAAATGTACATTTTGTTCCCATATCAAGCAATTTGTCTTATGCAGCAAAAGTTAACATGAAACCATATATTTTATTCATCCATATTCAGCTATCTGAATATTCATATTCAAAAGCAATTCAGATAAGAGATGCCTTCTGGGTGCCTTCAAGGCCAGGGTTATTTGCCATGCTGCATTTAATTTTCTGACAAGGGCAGATTTGTGGACTTCAGAGTGGGAATTATTTGCAGGCTCTGAAATTAAGTAATAGATTTCAATGGTATGTCTATAATATAGCATATGTTCACTTGTCAAAATTTTTAAATTTTGTTTATGTAAGTAATTTGCATAAATGAAAATCCTACAACTTTGCTTCACTGTTCAACGGATACGGCTGTATCACAAAACCAAAAATTGAAATTAGTTTGACATCTCTATGTGTAACAATTTTGGAACATATTCATGATTTAAATTTTGCATGTGTGCCTAATTTGCATAAATTAAAATCCTACAACACTGCTCAATGGACAGGGCTATATCACAAACCTGTAAATTGAAATGGGCTTGGCATCTCTATCTATAATAGTTTTGGAAGATATTCATGATTTAAATTTTGCATATGTGCCTAATTAACAAAAGATAAAATATTACAACTTTGCTTTACAGTTCAGCGCATGGGGATTTATCATACACCTAAGAATTGAAGTAAGAATGGCATCTCTATCTGTGATGGTTTGGAAGATAAGAAGCTTTTAACATTTTAACTGCCCCTAATTTGCGTAATTATGAACAACATGCCAATTCAATACCCAGGTGCACAGCTTCACTGGTAGGTGAATCTATATGCCAAATATGGTGATCGCAGGTGCAGCAGTTTCTGAGATTCTGTGTGGACAAATTTGGGTGCCATTAAAATAACTAGAAAGAACATTTGCTTCAAGGTAAATCTGTTTAGGTGCCTTCAAAATGACAACAGTTTGAAATGCAACACTTTGCCAATGTTAAACATAATCTAAATTTTGTGCATTAGCCTAATTTGCATTAATTAAAGGGGAACAGCAGTGAAAGTTTTTACTTTTTTTAGTCATTAATGGTCATTTTAGGTGTTCATGTGACAAATTTTCAACATTTTTTCTCAAACAGGTATTTAGTTAGAGCTATTTTTTATTTCCAGTAGGTGTTCTGACATGTGATGTCACCTGGGCTACCCTCCATATATAATACACAAACCTTGAGGGGCACCAAGCTGAGATACACAACATTAGCAGGCATATCATAATGACTTGTGTACTGTGTTAATCACCCCCTTTGATCTTATCAGTGTGGTATATTAGTTGACACCTGCTTCAATAGTTGATTACACAACCTCAGGAGCTGTTAGCTTGTGTATATTGATTTCTGCTTTTTCTTTCCTCATTAATCCTCATTAAATGAGTAAATATCTCAGTTTAGTAAATTTGATTATATCTATACACACTGCTTCATCCATAGTAAAAGTGGAATATGTGTACTTGGTCAGGGTTCCATGTTTTTGTCAAAGTTTTACTCGGCTTTCATTGCATTAGCTGTAGCAGTTAGCCCAGATGACATCACAACCCCTCATTTACATATCTAAGAAACCTTGATATCTACTTATCCAGTTGGGAATAAAGTTTGCATTTTCTGATATTGGGTCACATTTAATATATGAAACAACTCAAAAATTGTAAATTATCACCGCAGTACCCCTTTAAAATGCTACAACTTCAGTTCTTGGTTCACTGGATGTGGCCAGGTCACAAACTTATAAGCTGAAGTTTGAATGACACCATTATCTATTATAATTTTGAAGCTATTCAAGATTTCAATTTTGTGTTACATCTTATTTGCATAAATTAAAATTGTACAACTTTGGTCCATGGTTCACTGGATGCAACTATGTCATAAACTTGTAAGAAGTTGGAATGGCACTCTATCTATAATAGTTTTGGAGATATTCCACTTTCAAATTTCACAATGCCCCTAACCAGCAGAATTTTAAATTCTCCACCTTTCATATACTGTCCATTATATTGGCAGGTGTCACAAACCTATACATGCACCTTGAAATTTTGTGTCTGTCTGCAACAGTTTGGAAGATGGAGCTTTTAAAATTTTAATTGCCCCTAATGTACATCCACATGGTTCATTTTCACAAAGTTTCACAACTAAAATTTGCAAAATGCTATTTCTAGTAGGACTTGCATCTTTGCTATAAATCCAAACCAGGGCTGCCTGCAGTGGCATTTTCATGAGCTAAGTTGCTACCCACCCACCCCTGCAAATACTTTGAGGGGGGGGGGGGCAGGGGGAGATCTCCCAGATACCAATCAGTCAACAGGAACACCCCCCCCCAGCCCCAATGATTAATAATGTTACCCAAAGTTCTTATCATGTTTTGGGTCATAGAGCAATACACGTGTTGGCTGACAAGTCATAATAAAACATGAAATAAGTGTGCCATGTAATCATTGACAGGGTCTCCCGACCCATACCTTAGAACCAGCAATAAATTAAAGAACTGTCCATAAGTCTGCTAGGAGCTCTTCTCATTAAGACCATCTTTTTTTTAGCCACAATTTTATGCAATTCAAACAAACAACCACATGTTTGAGTACAATCTGCAAACTTTGTAAATGATAGAAATATTTCAATCTGTATTTTGTAAATGTAGAAATGTATATGTTGAAATGGGGAAATGCCTGGTTTCTTTCACATTTTACACCATGAAATACTGTTACTTTCTTCAGTCTTGGTTGTCAGTGTCAGTGCTACTAATACGCCGTATGCATATTAATTTCCCGCCACAAAGCACGGGTTTGACGCCAGGCGCTCACAGAGGTGCCAAGTCTCCCGATTTGGCGGGAGATCTCCCGTTTTTCTAATGATATAAATCACCCAATTTTGTCTATCTCCCGCTTTTTCACCGGTTTCCTCCATTATAATATAATAGGACTCACGCTTTTTGCAACATTTTTCAGCTTGGGCACCCGTTTTATATTTTGGGCAACTTGGCACCTCTGCGCCCACGGGGGACGTGTGGGTCACACCACTGTCAGAGACAGGGCCATATGTTCATTTCTCACAAAATTAGCATTTTTGTAGCAATTTTAGTTCACAAATGCCAAACTAGTATTTTTCTAGTACATCCCAAGCCATATATAAGAAAAACTTCCATATGCCTTTAATAAGTATTCTGTATTTCCAAAATATTAGTAACATCCGGCTTGTCCCTATGTACAGGTACCGACCCGTAGCTGGAAATAGCTCCCCAAGTGAGCACAAGCAATCAAGTATGTAGTTGGGGCAGGAACTTAGTATGCATATCTCCTATTATTGCCAGGGCACAGCCCTACAACCTGTAACATGTCTAACAATACTGCTACCCTCATCAGAGTGACATCTACATCTTCACACCTGAACAGTAACCATATATGACTGATATCACATCATTAACATCCAACTTACAGAAATGGAATAGTTTAGCCTGCTTATATACAAATAGGAGCAACAGAGCCATATCTTCCATGTAGTTTCTGACCTCCCCCACCCCTGCCCCATCAAAAAAGCATAATGCAATCACTATGTTCCACACCCAATCACAGTCTATGTCTTCAACTATAACTTAACTAGAAAAGAAAGATTTGCTTGAAAGCAAATCTGTCTGTGTGTGTGAAAAATTTGCACAATTACAAAAATATGCAGTGTTGCAACACTTACAATTTGAGTCCAACATTAATAAAATTGGATGGAAAGTGACCAAATTATGGCTAGATGAAACATTCAAAAGACAAAAATTGACCTTAACCTTTAGAGGTCAGATGTAAATGAAAAAATGTGGAGTGTTACATTATCTACAGTGTGAGCCCAACATGATCAAAATTGGATGAAAATTGACAGAGTTATCGCTATATGAATATCTCAAACGTCGGAATGACCTTGACCTTTAGAGGTCATATGTAAATTACAAAAATGAGCAGCGTTACAATTTCTACAATTTAAGTCCAACATCATCAAAACAATATATACAATTTGAGCTCAGTATGATTAAAATTGGATAAAAATTGACCAAGTTATGGCTGGATGAAGATTTCAAAGGTGCGAATGACCTTCACCTTTGACCTTAAGAGGTGACATGTGATTACAAAAATGTGCAATGTTACAATATCTATAATTTGAGCCCAACATGATCAAAATTGGATTAAAAGTGACTGAGTTATGGCTAGATGAATATTTCAAAGGTCCAAATGACCTTGATCTTTCACCTCTAGAGGTCATATGTAAATTATATAAATGTGAAGTGTTACAGTAGCTACAATTTGTGTCCAACATGATCAAAATTGGATGATAATTGACTGAGTTATAGCTACATGAATATTTCAAATGGCAAAATGACCTTGACCTTTGACTTTTAGAGGTCACATGTAAATTACAAAAATGTGCAGTGTTACAGTAGCTACAATATGTGTCCAACATGATCAAAATTGGATGGAAATTGACCAAGTTATGGCTGAATGAATATTTCAAATGTACAAATGACCTTGACCTTTCACCTTTAGAGGTCACATGTAAATTACAAAAATGTGTAGTGTTACAATATCTACAATTTGGGTCCAACATCATCAAAATCGGATGAATACTTTGGAAGCCAGAAGCAATTGAATTTTTTTAATTACCCTAATTTGCATAATTTTCAAAATCTTGACTATTCAGAATGATATGCAAAACTTCACTGCAGGTGCTATAACCATGCAAAGTTTGAAGTTTCTAGCTTGCACAGTGTCTCAGTTTAAGGCGACACAAAAATCTGGCGATAAGAAAGAAAGAAAGAAAGAATATTGGGTAAAACAATATGTCTGTGTTCACACACAGACATAATAAATCAATTTTATCCATGCCAAAATGTTGAAAATTCAGAACTTCAAAAGCCACATAAATTTATAACCTATTTCACCTATAAATGACATTTGACTTGAAATAGTGCATTGACCACCAAATCTGAAATATCTTTTATAAATCATCCATTGCCTATATTGGATGAATCACCGTCTAAATATAAATGTAAAGTGAATACTGGGCAAGTGTATGGAACGGCAAAATGCCTGCTCCTTCTAAACACAAAGCCTAAATGTCAGACCGGTTTTGTCCTAAGCTGGACTCCTCTGAGTGACAAGCTTCAGTGGTCAAGCTGAGATGAACTGAGCTATCGAACTGAAATAACATATTATTACGTCGCCTTTTATACCTCAGGTGACACCAACTTAAGTAACGTAAAAGTTACGTTAGAAACCTAACATTAGAAAAAATCTATGTCAGTATAGCTAACTGTCAATATTTATACATCAACTTGTTCATCACGTGATATGGGCTTTATGCACATGAATAAACAGTGGTTGCTAGGGTTTGTCCGGTCATCTAAATATAAATGTAACTTTCTCTAAGACATGCATATATGTTATAAAGGAAATCTTTAATCAAATTCAATAATACACTCTAATAAAATATCTCCTGCAACTGCTCAACGTATGCTGTTGTATTTTTGGTCAAATGGTGTTTGTGTCCTGGAACTCCATGTCAGAACAAGAGGGCTATGTTACAGCGTGTCCTCAGCTGATCTTAATATACACGTAGATTTCAACTCCTGAAAAAGTCCCACCCAGGGCAAAGAGTAATCAGAATTGTCTGTATGCAATTTTACATTCTATCATGGGCAGTGGGCAACAGCCAATCAGATGGCTGCATCAAGCAATTTATAATGAACTGGGGTTTTTTTCGTTTGTTTTATGAATGTGAACAACATTTATCTGTCCAAAAGAAACTATAATTTTGTGTTTCCATACCTTATATTTGAAGCATACAGTTTGAGGTGTTAAAATTTTTCAATGTAGGCCACAACGCTTTGTTTACATACATGCAGTGCCATCTGTTGACAGAATTGGAAACTTCCATTTGAAACAGTTGGCCTACAGATTCCACTATTTGGGATTCCTAATCAATTCCAAATGTGATGCTAAAGTTGCACACATTGTTAACTCATAGTCCATGTGTGTGTGTGTGTGTGTGTGTGTGGTACTCTAAGGTTGATAGAATCAATGGAACTCTTTGCTTGCATTAACTTACAAACACTTAAATTCAGAGCGGTAATTTGGCACTATGCAAACTTCTGCATTCTAAATGCAAGAATAATTTCTTTGTGTTTTCTATAAAACAGTCCATACTCTGAAAACACTGGAGCACATGAGAATGCTCTTACGTAATAGGTCTGCATACCCTTAAAATTTGTAAAATGGAGCAAACTCTCATCACACCCAATCTTAAAAGCAAAATTCAAAAATAAATCTCAACTTGTCAATCACAAGCCATGTCCCCAGAAAATAAAAATTCATTGAACAAGAAATTATCATTGTGTAACCTATCAGTAGGGACAGATCCTTTTTGCTTTGAGAAGTAAAACATGAGGTGTTCACGGACACATGGATGACTGATGCAGACCTGTTCAATACTATGCTCAGCTGACTTGTCAGTCAGCTGATCTACTCACTGATGCATGACCTATTGAGCTAATTTGGCTGAAACCCACTCAAGTTTGATCAATGTTTGTCCACCAACCTTCAAGGAAGTTGAAAATGTAAATCCCATTTTAAAAAACAAGGAATGGGTCGATTGGACATAACTGTGGTATTAAACAGCTGATGAGATGTTGGCAAACCAGGCTGCTAATCAAGTTCTAAACTTGACAGCTTTTTTTTGTTTTTGTTTTTGTTTTTTTTTAAACACTGGTTCTACTTCATTCCTTCATCAGATAGTTTTGGACAGGGAGCTACATGTGTGCATCACAGATCTTAAGTCTCTGTACTCACCCTTGGCCTCGCCTGCCTCGGCATACCTCCGGAGGAGACCCTCACAACTTCGGTACGCCGCCGTAACTGCACCCTGCTGAGCAAGACTCACCCTGCCAGGGTCTGGAATTGAGACTACTGGCTGCATTCTGAATAGCTTTTAGGGTGATGATATGCTTCTGCAAAGGACAAAATTGAAGTTAGACACTGCATCATGCTGATAAAGATTTCACAAATACAAGCCACAAAAACCAAGGTGGTCCTTGGCTGCACCTATCCCTCCCACAACCATCACCACCACCAAAAAAATTAGAATTCAATAAAAAAAAAACCCTGTTGAAAAAGAGGGAGAAATGGTAGAACCTCGAAATGTCTGTCCATGAAATTTGTCTGATTCTTTAAAGCATGTCATTTTGTACATATTATGAAAAGAGATTCATGAGGAGAAACACTTAAAAGTTTATGGAAATTTGTGAATTGAGTCATCAATGCTTTAGTTGGCAGGAATCCAGGAATGAATTATCAGGGGGAGGGTATTGTGTTTCCAATCAGTAGATTTTACCTGATGACATGGGTGGAACGAGTACTGCATGTGTGAAACCCTTCTGGAGAAAACCTGGGACATGCTCCCCATTCAAGCAAATTTTGTAAAATTAATTCACTGCGTACATTTCAAGAACAAAATAATATTAAATAGTAACTCAGGCTCCCATACACAAAAGTGAGGCAGACAACCCACCAGACAGCTGGCTCAGCAGCCATAAAGAGGCAGGAAGTTTGGGTAACAGCTTGCACACCACTCACCACAGGCATGTTGCTCTTTCATTCTTGATTTGTACATGTTGTCAAGGTTTTCCCTTCTAAACATTCGGGCTTAGTTCCATTACTCAGGTCTGAATCTTTTATACCTTGTAAGCAAAATGAGCCAAAGTGATTTTACACGAGAAAATGTCTAATATAAAGGTGGTCCCTGTCTTCAGAGACCATTCCAGTGAGAGACCACTTGCCTTGAAAGACCAGCTTTTCAGCATACTTTGCTCAGTACTTTTCTTGTTACTTATACCTCCTATGAGAAACCACCTGTCTTGAGAGACCACAATTTGGTCATCCCTTGGGGTACTCTTTGAAGACAGGCTTCACTGTATATTCAAAGGTAGCATTGATCTTTCATCAACATTTTCATGGCAGATTTACAAAAATTTCATAACTCCCCCCCCCACCCCCACCACCACCACCGTCAGTCTGACATCATTTTACTGATGACATCTCCTGTATGTGGACATAAACATAGGAAAAATTGAGAGACTTAAAACATTTGAATTCTAGTCATCCCACTATCAACTTTTCACACCATTACCCCCAGGGGTGCAATCAGTTATCTTGACACTATAGTCATACAGTGTACACCACACTCTGTGTAAAATTGAGAGATACACACCTATAAAATGTATAAATACCTGCACTGCAGGTCAGTCCACCCAGATATTCTAAAACACAGGGACTATACTGAATTGTCAAGAGAATCTGTACCAAACAGCCATTTTGAACAAGAGTGCTGCCAAATTCCTGACCTATTATCAAGGAGGTGTAGCCTCCTTGCCATTATGAACAGAGAGGATACCTGCTCACAGCTTTGGCACACGACAAAGAGAGAGTTGACCAAAGTGCTCAGCCGGACCTCTGACTCCACCCCAAGACAAAGAAACCAACAATCAGGACATATTTTACTTGATAACCACCTTCAATCTGTTACTTTTACACAATACAGACATAGTCCAAAACCACGGAGTATTCTGGAATCTGATCTTGACATGCTGAAGCACTGGTAAATGAAAAAATAAAACTAGAAAAGAAGATTTGCTTCACAGCAAATCTGTCTGGGTGCCTTCAATATCAGAATAGTCTGAAATGCTATACAATGCCATTGTTCAACATGATCTAAATTTCGTGTATTTGCCTAATTTTTATAAATTAAAATGCTCAGCTTTGGCTCTTGGTTCAAGGGATGTGGCCATGTCCCAAAATCATAAAGTGAAGTTTGAATGAAACTGCTATCTATAGTAGTTTTGAAGTTATTCAACATTTTAATTTCCTATATTTGTCTAACTTGCATGAATTATAAGCCTAGAAGAACTTTGGTTCATTGTTCATTGGATGGGGCTATGCCACAAACCAATAAATTGAAGTAGAAATGGCACCTTTATAATAGATTTGAAGCCATTAAAGATTTACATTTTGCATATTCACCTAATTTGCATCAATTAAAATCCTACAACTTTGGTTCATGGTTCATTGGATGCAGCTTTGCCACAAACCTACAAATTGAAGTTGGAATGCCATCTCTATGAACAATAGTTTTGGAGATACTCAACTTTTAAATTTTTCACTGCCTCTTATTAGCATAATTTGGAATTCTACAACAGTTACTATACTGTCTATTATAGTGGCAAGTGTCACAAAGGTTAATATGCACATTGAAATTTTGAGTCCATCTGCAATACTTTGGAAGATAAGGCACTTTTAAAATATTTGTTGCTTCTCAAAATTTGCATAATTTTAAACATCATCACTGCTCCAAAATGAGATGCACAATTTCACTGGTTATGTCGGTCACCATGGCAAGTTTGGTGGTTTTTGGAAAAATAGTCTCTGGAAAAAAAGAAAGAAAGAAAGAAAGAAAGAAAGAAAGAAAGAACGAAAGGAAGGAAGGAAGGAAGGAAGGAAGGAAGGAAGGAAGGAAGGAAGGGAGGGAGGGAGGGAGGGAGGGAGGGAGGGAGGGAGGAAGGAAGGAAGGAAGGAAGGAAGGAAGGAAGGAAGGAAGGAAAGAAAGAAAGAAAGAAAGAAAGAAAGAAAGAAAGAAAGAAAGAAAGAAAGAAAGAAAGAAAGAAAGAAAGAAAGAAGAGAGAGGGGGAGGGAGGGAAGGAGGGAGGAAGGAAGGAAGGAAGGAAGGAAGGAAAGAAAGAAAGAAAGAAAGAAAGAAAGAAAGAAAGAAAGAAAGAAAGAAAGAAAGAAAGAAAGAAAGAAAGAAAGAAAGAAAGAAAGAAAGATATTGGCCTTTTATTTCTTTGTTAATTTATCTAAGATGAAAGACCACCTGTCCCATGTGACCACTTTTGTCTGGTATTCATTGATTAGGGGGGTCTTAAATTTCAGGTACCACTGTACAGTGAAACTTCTCCACAGTGAGCACCCTCGCTACCAGAGAAAAGTGTCCACTCCTGAGAGGGTCAGCCCTTCTGGGCAGTATTGATGAGTATATGTGCATGTACAGTGTACACATATTACAATTTAGAGGGATGTGTATACATGCAATACAAAACTGTCTTTCTTCCTTTATTACATACACATATTTTTACAGAAGCTGTCAAAAACTACATAAACATGTACCTGTAAGTCAAGACAAAACTATACTGTCTC
>CAXHWN010002491.1:0-74179 GCA_964020975.1 Hermodice carunculata
GCTCTGGCCTATTCCTGCTGTATGCTCTGCATTAACTCGATCCCAAATTCGAGCGACTTTGTTCTTTCCAAAGGTATGGTTTCCTAAAATGATGTCCCAGGGGGCAAGCAGTCTGGGTAGCCCTTCCGGGATGCTTTCTCCCCTCCTCAGGCCATCTTTTAGCCTCTTGGTGTGGACCTGATACCTCTGTTTCACCAAGGGAAGAATCCACAAAGTGTCCGCAAATTCTCGAAAGTCTTCCATTGTTCCATGCCCATGCCACTGGGAACTAACATCCAGCACGCAAAACCAGTATGGCTTCACATTAGATGGTTTTGGAGCCATTGGTGCTGTCGTTGTCCAACAGTAATATAAAAGGTCTATTTACAAGTAGAAATCCGCGAAATGCTTAGGTGGAGCGTGGCTCCTCTTTATCGTAAAAGTAAATCGTCCAACATGGTAAAGTTTCCTTCCTGGGTGCTTTGCCTTCTCATAATGCAGACGCATATGCTCAGTCGTTCTGGTTATTTCTCGCAATGGGCCTGCTGGCCCAAGTTCAAAGCTGCATCCACTGCATGATAACATTATGTGTAAGTATTGCAGTCCACAGTGTTCTGCAAAAACGTGTTCAATCAAAGTATGTACAGAGGCGAAGTGTGTCTCAGAAGGAGTGCACAAATAATAGATAGCCTGCATAACATGATGACAGAGATAATATACGAAATCCTGGCAACCGCTCGCCAATGTAAAGTTCTTCCATCCCTTTACTAATGTCTTGTAATTTCGGGCTTGTACGCACACGCGCTGACATGCGTCAGAGATTCACTGTTCTAAGATTTAAATTCTTGCATCCTTCACAACATGCAGAAGCAGTCGGAGCTGCTAAGAACGACCCGACTCTTTGGAGTTTAGATGGTAAGGACTCGTTTATTCACTTAGTACACAGGTTTTATTAACTTGAAGAAAGGCCAGTTGCACAAACAAGCTAATGAAGTTTCAATGACTACATGCTCATTAGTATCTGGCAGTAAACACCCGAACTTCTGAGACTTTCAGTCGCCCATGTATCTTCAAACATACAGTAACTGTAATTAATGGCCTTTTGATGGCCCTCTGCCACTAAATTATATTTTGACATATGGCAGAGGGGGAGAGTCTGGTGCTAATGATGTTTATGAAACAGCACTTTAATTACTCCTTTTAATTACTTGCGTGTTTGGCTGCAAAATAATCTGTTGTAGGCTGGCACAGACTAGATCTAACATATACTGGAAGCTCGGCTTTAAAAAATTTAACCCTTTAGGTAACTTTCTTTGGAATTTCAATTTTTGTACGATATATTTTCTTTATAATTAACATAACCTTTTCACAAGCTTTACTCCAAATCTTTACAAGCTGAAGCAGAAGGTATACCCTCAGATGAACGCTGCTTCAACTATTGATGATCTGCGCCGTTTAGTTCAGCAGGAATGGGACAATTTGCCTCAGGCTTACCTCCGCAAGCTTGTATACAGGATAAGGAGAAGGTGCCAGCCGTGCCATAGCAACTGAGGTGGTTACACAGAATATTGACTTTACCATGGTTCAACAAGCATACTGTGATGCGTTGATGATCAAATCATTGAGACAAGTCTTCTGTGATAAACAAAAAACTTGATTACCCACTTCAGGTTTCATTGAATCTAATGTTGCGAACTTCAAATTTTGACTTTCACTTAAAACCAATCATGTGCAGTAAAGCATGGACTCCTTAAGATGGTCATTTTTCTGTTAACGCTGTGCCAAGAGTATGAAGATAAAATATATGTTACTGAAATTCCAAAATATTTGTTCATTATTTAATTATATACAAGTAAATAAGTGGAGAATTATAAGATTTGAATAGTTTATATTTACATATGTGTAAACCTGTTTCACATGTATGAAGGAATTTCAGGCATGTGTAAAATCTATCCAACAAATGTGAAATATATTATTATTTCTCAAATATGAAAAAGAGTCATATGTGCTATATTTTTAAAGATATGTGGAATTGTTTTTCACATATAGGCCTATATAATACAAGTTTTATTTCACATATGTATAAAACTATTTCACAAAACAGAATTGCACATTTGATTAAATCTTTTTCCCATGTCAAATAATAATATATTTCACAAATGTTGAAAAGATTTCTAACCGTGTAATTCATTTATGCATAGGCCTATGTTAAATACTTTTACACATGTGTGCAACTATATTTTTATTTCACATATATGTGTTAAAGAAATTCACATAAGTGCAATTTTTAACATAAAAATGATTATTTCACGTATGTGAAAAAGCTCTACACATATGTGACAACTTCCATTTCCACACCTTTGACATTAGTCTACCACCTTGATATTGGCCTGGACATTGATCTTGACATTGATCCCTGACTTTTGATATTAACATCTGATCCTGGAAATGACCTCTGATCTTAACTTTGACCTCTGAACTGGTTGTTCGCTGCATCCTTGACAGTGCCCCCTGGTCTGGGCATTGAACTTTGACCTTGACAATGATATCTAACATTGATAGTGACCTATGACCTTGACCGTGACAGTGACCTCTGATCCTGATAGAGAGACCTCAGACTTTGATATTGACCTCTGACCTTACTTCAATGTATAATTCCCTATGGGTATCATAATAGGATATTATATATATATATATATATATATATGGTGCAATATAAGATTTTAATTGCCCTTGATATACATAATCTTCAGACTATCGACTTATAAGCGATATGCAGAACTGCGCTATCGGTGCCATAGCCATGCAAAATTCGAAGTTTCTGGGTTAGACTATGACTATTCAGATTCAGATTCAGATTCAGATTCATTTTATTCGACATAGAAGTAAATACATTGTATACATTTTGGTAATTGTGCAAAAACATATATGACAAAAAACAAGATAGATAATAGTGAGGATGGAATAACCATACAGAAATTGTAGTCAGGATGACCCTGCTAAGGATGATAAACATCCGCTTCCGCAAGGGCCACCTAGGAAAAGTTGCCTTATATGTTACACCTAGTTTCAACAGAGAACCGGTCCATTACAAAGAAAATTAAAGACAAAAAACTCCGGCATTAATATACAAGATTTCAGAAATAATTATGAAGTGTTATTACATACGAAGCAGTCAACAATGGAGCAAGTTTCAGAATATTGGTTTATAAAATATGTTTTAATATATCTAGAGAATCCAGAGAAGGAGTGTGTGTGAATTTTTTCTGTTATGTGTGAAGGTGTATCAGAGAGTAATTTGGGGATATAGTGCCGTATGCACTTTTCGGTGGATACATGTTGGGGGGGGGGGGTGGCATAGTGAGGAGTGTTGCGATATCTCGTGGAATATGGGTGAGTAACAGGTAAGGCTGAGAACATATTATTAAAGTATCCAGGTAATTCGTTTTTAGTATATATATAGTAAAATTTTCAAGCTTTCAGTTTAAACAAGTCAGGCATTTAAAAAACCTTTAGGTCCTTAAATAAGGGCTCAGTATGTGCATAATAATCTGTAGAACATATTAAACGAATAGCTGACTTCTGAAGTTTAAATATGCGATCATAGGAATAACCCCAAGCCAACATAGAGTAGTTAATATGTGGTAGAAACAGAGAATTGTAAATCAAAAGTAGTGTATTTATTGGAAGCAGATGATGTAGCCTTTTAGGTATTCCTATAATGCGAGCAGTTTTATTAGCAATCTTATTTATATGGGCATTCCAATTTAATTTTTCGTTGATTATCAGCCCTAAAAAATCAAACTCACTTGTTCTCTCTAATTGTGTGTCTTTTATTTTTAGACTTATACTCATGTTTAACCTACGTTGAGGAAAATAGAAAAGCATATATTTAGTTTTTGGTATATTTAGAGATAATTTGTTTGCAGCAAGCCAGGGATATACTTTATTAAGTTCGGAGTCTATGTTGTTTGAGATATACCTGTTGTTTGACTGAGGTCCAAAATTGAAAGTACAAAGTGAATTTATGAGAGTTGTGTCATGAGCATAGAGTATTGGCTCAAAGTTTTGGGTAGCTAGATAAAGATCATTAACATAGATTATGAAAAGAAGTGGCCCAAGGATAGATCCTTGTGGGACACCAGTTATTATACGTAATGGCTTGGAATGAACGTCATCTAGCTGAACATATTGGGTTCTATTGGTCAAGTAGCTTTTAAACCATTTTAGAGGTGTCTCAGAAACACCATAATATTTTAATTTGTACAAGAGAATTTCGTGATCCAACGTATCGAAAGCTTTAGATAGGTCTAGAAAGATTGTTAGGGTATTTCTCCATTATCGAGAATCTTATATATTCTATTAACAAATTCTAAAGTGGCTGTTTCAGTACTGTGAAGCTGTTTGAAGCCATGTCGACTTCTGTAAAAAATATGGTGTGATGCAAAATGGTCATAGAGTTGACGATAGACCACTTTTTCAAAAACTTTCGAAAGAGTTGGAAGTACAGATATAGGCCTATAGTTATTTAGAATT
This sequence comes from Hermodice carunculata, assembly GCA_964020975.1. NCBI lineage: Eukaryota > Metazoa > Annelida > Polychaeta > Eunicida > Amphinomidae > Hermodice > Hermodice carunculata. The sequence continues at coordinate 4,516 of CAXHWN010002491.1, forward strand.
TTTTCGTCATCCTTCTTATATATTGGTATTACTTTAGCGTTTTTAAGTTCATCCGGAAATATTCCAGTGGTAAGAGATTGGTTAATTATATGAGCTAAAGGAGTCGCCAGTGAAGACTTAATCTTCTTTATAAGTCTCATCGACAGCTGATCATGTCCCGAGCTAGATTTAGGTTTAAACTTGTTTAATATTGATTCAACCTCAGCTGCAGAAGTATTTATGAAAGTGAAAATATTTTGCCACCGATGATTAAGGTATGTGCTGAAGTGAGGTAAGTTTTGCTGGTCTATATTGGCTGCGAGTTTTGGGCCAATGCCTGTAAAAATGCATTAAATTTGTCTGCTATCTGACTCTTATTTGATTCCTTTCTGTCATCAATCATAAAAAAAGAGGGAAAATCATTTTTTCTTTTATTTACATTTAGAATTGTTTTTATAACATCCCATGTCTTTTTAGTGTCGTTTTTGAAATTTTCAAATTGGGAATGATAGTGATTCCGTTTATTTTGTTGAATTGATCTGTTTAGTATCTTATTGTAAATTTTTAAATTTTGCTTCAAAGTCAGAAATTGCTGAGAATCAGGATGTGTGCTCTTCATTTCTTTGTAGAGATTGTCGCGAAATTTTATTGATCTGAGAATTCCATTTGTAATCCAAGGAGACTTTTTATGTTTATATTTGTTAAAACGGACGGTTTTGGTGGGTAGATATTTATCTTTAGAGTGATGTATTATTTTTATATGTTTGTCGTAGTTGTGATTAGAGTCACAATTTAAATTATTATCAAGAATTTGCATGAAGTTAGTATTATTTATAGCTTGCTGAAAGTTTTGAATTGACGCAGGATCGTTTGTTTCGATTTGAACATATTTAGGTGGGGCTTGAAGGTTTATCTTTCGGTCCAGGTATGTAAAATACAAATGTATGGTAGGTGATTGGATAAATTTGTGAAGATAATGCCAGATAGACATACCTTGTTACAGCGGGTTAAACTACAAAAGACATTGTCAATCAGAGTTGCATTTCGCTCAGAAAAACGAGTGGGTAAGGTTATTTTAGGCATAAGGTCGTTATTCATCATAATATTAAGGAAATCCGAATACTTCTCTCTGATATTTACTTTTAACAGGTCAATATTAAAGTCACCCACAATTAGTTTGTCTGATCTTTCCTGAGACAAAGTTGATAAAATTGGCGACATGTCATTGATAAATGATTCTATGTGGTCGTTTAAGTCACGGGGTGGCCTGCATGTATATGTTAGAAATTGTAATTTTTTGTTTCAAATTAATTCCAAGAATGTCAACAAACTGACCCTCCCACAGAGTATTTGGAGAATAGAAATTTCTGATCGCATATTGATAATTTTGGTGTAGATATATTAATAACCCTCCATGTGAACTGCAAGTAGCCCCAAGAGAAATAGGGATGTAATTGTTAAGTTCAAAAAGACTTGTGTCCGGATTAGATCCTTCTAACCAAGTTCTTGCAGACAGATGGCACTGAATTCAATGTTTTCATTTAGTAATTCATCAAGTAATGTTTTCAGCTTGTCAAATTTTGCATTTAAAGATTAGATGTTCAAACTTAAAACAGAAAAATTCTGCGCAAAAGGTCTGATGTACTCTGAAAGGTTACTTCTATCAATATAAGGTGAATCTGAGGCAATTGAAATTGCGTGTTCAAGTTCATCAGGATTATCAATTAGATTATTTAGATTGTTCCTAACAATGCCACCGAAATTTTGAAGTATGTTGTTCACAAGAATTTCTGAAGTCATTATAACATATCATGTAAGTTTGCAACATTACTGAAAACATGTGAAAAAATACTTTGATTGAAAGTAAACCAATATAAACAGTTGCCCATAGATACAGTGAACATGTTCAAAGAATTACAGTTCAACATATATGACAGAGTTACCAACATCTCAGATCTGTAAAGGGCTACATGTTCATACATTTTCCAAAAGAAGACAACATATGTTCTTACAATAAGTAGTATATCAGTAAATATGTACGATCTGAGAAAGTTGTTATGAGATGGTTCAAAATGCGAACACATATTGTTAAGTAGTTCACAAATATCCAATTGTTCGTAGATGTTTACAGAATCAGTACTTGGTTGTCGAAAATATAATATGCTGGAGAGCACGAGAAATCTAAGGAGAGTACGGAAAACGGAATCCATTGATGAAATGATTGTAGAGAATTTTCTAAATAACTTCAGCTGATTTACAAAGATTTGCAAAAAAATGGTACTGTATACAGTTACATATTCATGTATTAGTCCATAGTAAATAAACATGTGTAGTAATGGAGCACTTAAGATGGCATACAACATAAAGAATCTGAAAAGACGATTGGAAACCGTCACAAACAATGAACAAGTGGTGGGGATTTTTCCACAATAAAAAGAGGTGCCGATGTTAATATAATTCAAAATAAAGAAAGCAACCAAGCAAACAAATTGGTTACCACTAAGTAACATTTGTGTTACTGTCCCAGAGTGTATGTATGTGGTGTCTGAGTATCCGCCACAAGAAAAACAAAGTAAGTCTGTTCGGAAAGGGAAAAATGTGATTTTAGCAAAATTTATTTATTTATTCATTTTGTTTGACCGACTTATTTTTGCAAAATGACTTGTTCGGAAGATACAAATTAAGTTGCTTCTGGCGCCTTGGCTTCGGTCTCATATTATGAACACTGGGCGGCGCTGAACAATGCATTTACATCCGGGGATTTGAATATGGTTTCATCTGCAGACGAAAATGACAGATCATAGTCAATGAAATTTCTTGTGTGTCTAAAATGTCAATGAAGACGCTGCGGTGCATTGCTATTGGTGGCGGTGCCATTGCACTTGGAGGTGCTTTCTACTTTAGTAGGCGTATACAAGGTGAATTTCTTTTAAAGAGCTAACAGCGTTGAAAAACTTTTATTATCGCTCATGAAGCGCGATGTTGCTTGTCCCTAGGGAGTTGGGGTAACAGAGGGCAACCAGCAGAATGTCATATTCTGGTCGATACGCACAAATACATTCACACCGCTAAAGACAAGTCACTGTCTACCAAAATGCTGGGTTCCTGGGCTGGGATGAAACCACCATTACATTTACTGTATATTCTCATAGTAGCATGATAAAGGCGTATAACTTTTGTTGCGTCACTTTTTAAAATAAAGTATGCAGTTGGTGTTGTGCAGACACCTTTCATTTAAAACATTCAAGATAAAAAAGGCGAGTCTATAGATAGAATCAAAAGTTATGCCAGTGTTTACCTGTCATAGCCAGGAAGCACATGCTCCGAGCTCGGCTTGCCAGCATTACGTCACTGTGTATGAATACGTGATTTGCCCTCTGTTTATAAAACTCATCATGGAAAAAATATCTGTCAAACCATACAACACAAACAGGCTGATAAGTTCATGTAATAGTCGAGCTGAAACAGTGGGTTAATTACAGGTAAATGGCCCCCAAAGGTGTCAGCACAAGACAACCAAGAACTATTTAGTGCGGTAACCTGCACCTGATTGGCCGCAATGGTGTATGCTTTGGGGCTGTTCTTCAGAATCCGAAGTGGGTTTTCTGCTATCGGTCTCTCGAGCGGCCGCTCGAGAGACCAATATTATATGGGTCAGGTTTTCTGCAAAAAGAAATGCGTGATCCGTGGATAATAAAGACAACGTGCCAGTGTTGCACGCCATCAACTGATAACGATGTGCACAATTGACCGATCGTGCTGCACACACAATGGATCTGATACCGCTCCAATCGACCAATATGAACACCGTTGCAACCAATCTAACCCCAAGGGACCTCCCCACTCTCTGTAAGCTTGCTAACCGCAAGCTTACAGAGGGTGGGGAGGTCCTTTGGGGCTACAGCCAATCATGGCAGCATAAGCTGGTAAGGGTTATCATCTACTTTTCCTGGTTTTTTTTCTCCCTCTCTCTTGGCCACCTGTTTCACAAAGCTTGTGACACAGGACCATGGCAGACAAGTGGAGAGACACATTATTATTATTATTATTATTATTATTATTATTATTATTATTATTATTATTATTATTATCATCATCATCATCATCATCATCAGGTGCAGGTTATTGAATGGTTCTTGGACTTGGTTTTATTTTCAGTGTCTGTAACCAGTAGGATTTTCCTACTTTTGTAGGATTTGGGAATAATTGTAGGATTTAGTAAGATTTTGGGTGAAAATGCTCAGATGTGTAGGATTTTTACCTCTAATTCATAAAAACAAACAAAAATGTATGGTAATTTGAGCATTTGTACATGCTTTTGGAGCTTCTGTAGCTGTGACAACAGGGCAAAGAAAACTCACATATGGCAATTTATCTTAACAAGGAGTGCTTCAGTTAAATTTGATGTCATAAAAGCTTTAAAATTGGCTAAAATACTCCAGTTTTGTGGGTCCTGGCATCAAAGATAGCACATTCATTATGCTGTGACACCTAACCCAGAAAAGTAGGATTTTTTTGTTGATCATTGTTACAAATACTGTATTGTGCACACACCTTTGGGAGCCATTTACATGTACCTGTAATTAGGCCACTGTTTCAGCTAGACTATGAACTTATAAGCCTGTTTGTGTTGGCAGATATTTTTTGTGTTTCCTGGTTATGACAGGTAAACACTGGCATAACTTTTGATTCTATGTATAAAGACCTGCCTTTTTTGTCTTGCATGCTTTCAATGAAAGGTGTCTGCACAACTTTGTTTACTTTTTGAAAATAAAATATGCAGTTGGTGTTGACAACACTTTATTTTTAAAGGTAAAAGAAACTATAGAATGTTTTGCATTGTCCATATGGATTCTGTTTGTGATTCCACTGCAAAACTGGACAATTATTAAAACCCATTATGAAAACTTCACAATACCACTTTTTTCTTGGCCCAGTTTGCTCAAGTAACTTACAGTGTAAATCTGGAAGTTATCATTTCTATTATTACAATTTAAAAGCACTGAAGTTGTAAAATGTCACTGGTGAAATGTTACTGCTTGATGTCAACTGAAAAACGTTTAACTCTGTGGACAAAAAGTGTGACATGAAATCCATTTATTTTGCAGTGTGTTCAATGGTTTGTTTAACAAAATTATAGTTGCTGTCCTGGGTTATAGCATTGGATGACTGTTGAGTCTGTTCTTGTACTTACAAGTTTTTACCTCAGCTGACTTGTCAGTCAGCTGAGGTTTTTTGAGGGTCCGTCGTCTGTCATCCGTCCGTCGTCCGTCCGTCCGTCCATCCGTCCGTCGTCCGTCCGTCCGTCCGTCGTCCGTCCGTCCGTCCGTCGTCCACAATTCACATTTTCGACTTCTTCTCAAAAACCGTCAGCCAGATTCACTTCAAACTTGGTGGAAATGTGCCTTGGGTGGGTCTCTACCAAGTTTGTTCAAATGGTCACGGTCCAGTGATTTTTGGATTTTTAATGAATTTTTTTGTTCTTTTTTGGGTAAATCTTAAAAAATCTTCTTCTCCGAAACTGCTCACCCAATTGCTTTGATATCACACAGGAACACTCCCTGGGACTCCTAGTTCTTAATTTGTTCACCAGGTGGCGCTGCAATTTTTTCCTATTTTTTTATGAATTTTTGTGTGGTATAGCTTTTTTCGACTTCTTCTCCAGAACGGTCACTCAGATTAAGCTGAAACATGGTGAAAATGTTCCTTGTAGAAGGGTCAAACAAAGTTGTTCACTATGTGGGAATGCTGCGGATTCCTGATTTTTAATGATTTTTTCAATTCGGGTACTTATCGGTCAATGCAGCTTTCCTATTGATTACTATGGAAGTCAATGGGCATTCTAATGCTAATTCACATTTTCAACTTCTTCTCCAAAACCGTCATCCAGATTAACTTCAAACTTGGTGGGAATGTACATTGGGTGGGTTTCTACCAATTTTGTTCAAATGTTCATGCTCCAGTGATTTTTGGATTTTTAATGAATTTTTTTGTTCTTTTTTTTTTGACAAATCTTAAAAAATCTTCTTCTCCGAAACTGCGTACCCAATTGCTTTGATATCGTACATAGACACTCCCGGGGACACCTAGTTCCCAATTTGTTCACCAGGTGGCGCTGCAATTTTTTTAGGAATTTTTTGTATTGTTTTGCTATTTTTCACTTGTTGTCAGAACAGTCCCTCAGATTAAGCTGAGATGTGATGGATATGTTGTTGTGGAAGGGTCAAACAGTTGTTTACTAGGTGGCACTGCTTTGGATTCCTTATTTTTAAGGATTTTCAATTCGGGCACTTATCGTTCGATGCAGCTTTCCTATTGATTACTATGTAAGTCAATGGGCATTCTAATGCTAATTCACCAGACCACTGACACGAAATTTACTGTTTACTTGATAACTTGAGATCTGTTTTGAGTCTGCTACACTTGTTAATTATTCTGTATGAAGGTCATGCTGAGACAGTACATGAATGACCTTGACCTCGTTTGTGGGGTCACACTGCAACGTACATGAATTTTACTCTTCATTATAACTTGAGAACTACTTGAACTTTGATGTTGCACATGTAAGTGTTTTTCTATAAAGGTCAGACTTACTCAGAACATGGTGTCCTTGATCCTTCCCAAGTTCATAGAGCTGCAAGTGTGATGAATGTCAAGCTCAGCTGAGGCACGGGCTGTTCACACGGCCCTCTTGTTGTGTATCTCCTGCACTGAACAACTCTGTGGACTCGGTATTTAAAAGTGGTAGTGCATTTATAATACACGGATCATGCAAGTGATTCCCCATTTAGTGGCTGACTGAGTTTCATCTGATGTTTGAAAATTCTCAGTTATCTGTTATTCAAATGTTTTCAAGTCTGATATGTGCTATAAACACAACTTTTGTTCTTGTTATGCTGATATGCGAATTTGTTCTTGTTATGCTGATATGCAAAAACCCTAAAAGTGTCAATGAACTTTAGACAATCGATCCATGGTGCAGCACCATCTTTCGATTGGTGTGCAAACAATGGATCCATCTTCAGCACAGAGTAATCGTTCGATAGCACACAGCACTAAGGTTGTTCTATATTAATTTAAAATGTAAGTCCAGCTTAGATTCTGAAGAAAAACGGGGAAGAACACAATCAATATATGGTCCAGATAGACAATATATATAGATAAATATGACGCAACAGTCTTTATTTACCAAAATTTGTGAAAATCCCATGAGCCCCTCACAGTCTTTCAGTTGAAAAGATCGTCTGCTTGACTCATCAAATATATCGCGATTAGTTCAAAGGCAAAGAGCTTCTTTAATTACAGCAAGGAGATTACAGTGGGCACAATGGAGTATGGAACTTTTGAAATGGACAGAGAAATCCTGGAATTTACAGGTTTATTTGATGAATTATTTGACTCTGAGGAGGATAATCTACTCAGCACAATTGATGTAAACCAGTTAGTTGAAGTGGCTTCATCCACCACCAATAGCATAGCACTGCAGCAAATGGATGAACAACTTGCTGAAGCGGCACTGAATCTCCCGGCCACTTCCACAAGTGATTCTGCTCAATCTGCCACTAGTGCCAGTGTTACTAGAACCAGTAGTGACAGTGGCAGATTCAGAAAAGTAACTGATGAAGAATTAAAGCAATATCATGATCATCACCGGTCCAAATCAACAAAAAGAAACACTGCATGGGCCTAAAAATACTGCAAGGTAGGCCTTCCCAATTTCCTCAAAATTCCTTGCTCGAATTCATCAACCGCCCCCCCCCCCTCGCCAAAAAAGCCAATTAACTATGGCCATGGCCAAGCCATCCAGTTGATATAAAAAATTTAAGGCTGATATGATCATTTTTAATGATGCCCTGAATCAGCAGTGTAAAAATACTGCCATTATTTCAACCTTTTTAATGTCTATTTGTATACAGTGTGTAGAATAAGAATATTAGTAGGCCCTACCATTATCATTCAAAATTTGAAACATTGTTGCATTTTAAACTTTGCATTTGCAAGCAAGCCATCATTCTGGCGGCTACACAGATGACTTAAGTTCTGTTGCCTATCTTAAAATTATAAAATGAAATAGGTTAAATAAAGAAATAAACTATCCCTTTTTCCTTTTTTGTAGATTGGAGTATGGCAGTGAACAAACATCCAATTGATACAACCACAATTACGGCATCAGATCTGGCAGAAAAACTAGAAAGATTTTACTGTGAGACCAAGCCACAGAACCCTGAAATGCGTCAAAAATCCATGACCATGTCCGTTGAACAGGCCCAAGAATATCATAAAAACACTCTTAAAAACATCCGTGCAGCCATCAACTGGCATCTCTCAGACATCGGCAGAGAAATTGATATAGTTTGTGACAAAGAATTTAATTTTGCCAACAATGTTCTTGATGGCTTTCTTAAAGAACATACAAAATCAGGCACATCTCGACCCACGGAGCACAAAAAAATTATTGATGATGATGATCTTGTAAAAATTGCTGCATATCTTTAAAATGCCCCAAAATGTCCTGTCATATTGCGCCAATGTGTGTGGTACAATAATAATTGGTCAATTCATTTTGTAACAAGAGGCCTTGAATTTCACCATCAATTGTGCAGAGATTCATTTGAATTTCACTCCGAACAAAACAGGGAGTATGTCACTTTGTCTCCTGAGATGCAACAAAAAACTTCCAAGGCGACTTAGGCAGCGAGGAGGCCCCGGCAGATAAAAGGATGTATGCTCAACCTGGTTCACCCTTGTGTCCCGTAGAAATGCTGAAACTGTTAATAATAAAACTGATCCTTCTGCGATCAATCTTTTTAATCAAATCAATGGAAATCCTTACCAAAAGTCAAGTAACATTGACTGGGCTTCCTGCTCAGTATGGTACTCGCCTAGTTCCCTTGCCAAACAGTCATTTTCCGGGTTTATGCCATAAATTTGTACTCGGGCAGGTGTGAAGACCAGATACACTGCTCATTGTCTTCGTGCCACGGCTATCCAATATTTGTACGATAGTGGTTTCCAAGCGCGCCATATTATGTTCATGCCTGGCCACAGAAGTGAAGCGTCTCTCCGATCTTTCAACAGATCTTGTTCAACATCACAAAAAAAAGCATTCAGCACCGCTCTGTCAGGCTTAGCAAGTGGCAGGGACATTTAACAGCGCGGTGCTGCCACTGACTCGGTTGACCGTGACACTCATGACCATACACCGGTTTCACCATGTTCACCGTCCTGTCAACAACTTGTACCAGTCGTGAATTCCTGTTTGCCTAGAACTGTAACCTCTCCCTCTAACGTTAGTGCATCCACTAAAACTTCCTCTGTGTTTTCCGTTACAAAACAAGATGACTACAATGCAGGATTCTTCGCCAATTCTACTTTCAATAACTGCACGTTCCGTCTATCGCGACGTCATGGAAAATGCCTACCAACAACCGCACTGTTACATGCCAATGACAACAACAGAGACAGACTGCATTTTTGTAATGGCAACTGGACATTATATTGTTCCCCTCCCTCCCTGCCCCACCCCAATGATTGGTTGGCACTGAGTTTGATCTTGCAAGTTGCATTGATGTGTATGTGTGTGCATATGAATGTATATGTACATATATTTTTGTGTGTGTGTATTTGTATACAGTATATGTGTCTATACACACATATATATTTGGATTGTGCAGGCATTTGAGGGGTAAAGCAAACCCAGATATACATGTGTTTGAAAACAGTGTTATAGATAAAGTTCATGTCATTGGATAGATTTTTTTGTATGTTCTGTGTACTTCACCACAATATTGTGTACAGTATATATCAAGGTGGCACAAGCAGAGCCATTTTTTGTATGGAAAATCATCAAATGGTGATCAGCATTTTCTCAAAAGTAATTGATTGTCACAAAACATAAAGTATTGTAGAGTGTCAAATGAAACATAGGTTTGGTTTTCTGTCTTTTGAAATATATTAAGAATAGATTGCTTTCATTCGAGTCGCATGCAACTCTGGAATAAAACTTTCCCATTGCATCTGTGAAAAAAATGAAGGTAGCAAACCTGGATGTTACCATGAAGTTTAATGATGCAAATTTTTAAGTTTGTAGGCCAATTGTTAAGGGAAAAATCTGTGGAAAATGTACGAATTAGACCCTTACACCGAAGGCCTATTTTCCCACTTTTTATGCATGTTTTATATGCACACCCATATCTTCAAGAATATGCATCCTTTTATGGGTAAGAAAGTAAAACTCAAGGCAGGAGGACTAGTTGAAAACAGTGCTTTTGAAGCACTGAGTCTGGGCTTTGCTTGTGCCTGTATCAAAATATTTTGAGTTGTTGGTCCTTCAAAACAGCATACAGTGGTCCCCCTCTTATAAGGCCATCCCAAGTGCACCAGAGATGTGGTGTTATGAGGGGTCCTCCCATGAGGGGGAAAATAAAAATGGAAACTAGAAAAGAAGATTTGCTTGAAAGCAAATCTGTGCCTTCAAAAGTTGTCAATATTAAATGCTACAACTTTTATCCTTTGGTACTTCACATTACATTAAGCTTATGGCTGGATGCAAATTTCAAAGTCCAAATGACCTTGACCTTTGACCTTAACAGGTCACATGTAAATTGCACAGTATTGCAATACCAACAACTTTAGTCCAACATGAAGCAAATCGGATGAAAATTGACCCAAGTAATGGCAAGATAAAACTTTCAAAGGGCCAAATGTCCTTGACCTTTGCCTTTTTAAGGTTACATGTTCTTATAAAAATGTGCAGTGTTGCAGTACCTACAATTTAAGTCCAACATGATTAGAATGGAATGGAAATTGGCCAAGTTATGACGATGAAACTTTCAAATGCCCAAATGACTTTGACCTTTGAGCCTTACAATTTCACATGTGAGTTTCAAAATGTGTAGCTTTACAATAGCTACAATTTGAGCCCAACATGATTAAAATTGGATAAAAATTGACCAAGTTATGGCTAGAAAAAAGCCACCATCAAAAGTGGCCTTTGACCGTGAAATGACCTTTGACCTTGAGATAACCTCTGTGACCTGAAATGAACCTTGACCTGAAAAATGACATTTTGGCCTAAATTGACCTTTGACCTTGACATGACATTTGCCTTGCTATGATCAACTCCTATACACTCAGAACCACATCTACTATAGTACATAAGATATTGAATACTTAAAACTTTAATTAGCCCTGATAATTTTGAAAAACATGACCTCTCATTATAAAAAGGCGAGACCTCATCTATAGAAGTATAATTGTGCCAAGTTTGGAGTTTCTACTTGTAATACATTTCAAATGAAATGTAGGACAAATTAGCCTGTAAAGAAAAAAGAAAGAAGAAAGGAAGAAAGAAAGAATTCCTAGAATAACAATATGTCTGTGTTGGCCCACAGACATAAAAAAAAAAAGAATATACTTGGTGCATGGAAGAGCCGTCTCTATAGAGGGGGTGGTCTGTCGTCAGGGGGACCTTGCAAGAGGGGGAACCACTGTAATATGTGGTGTAAAGAATTGAATGGTAATGGGTCACCTTTTTTTCTCATTTCAGATAACTTCAGACAAACTGCATATTATAAACAATCCCAGGCATTACTGGAACAGTACAAACCAGGTGTTGATATTTTAGGAAAACCAATCCGATATGGCAATCTTGATTTAGGAGATACGGAAAAGACTTGGGCCTTACCACTGCAGGCACAGGCAAGTTGGGTCTACTGTTGATCTTTGTGTGGTGGGGGTTTTGTGGTTCACCTAGATCGAGGACAATGTGGATAATGCCTGGAAATTAATCAGGTAGTGAGAATTTATTTGCCAGGAAATGGGAAAGTTATTGTGAAAGAATAGGAACTGGAAAATTAACAAAACAATGATCTTTCCTTTCCAAGACCACTTCTAGGGCAGGTCCAAGACAGTGGTCGCATAAAGCAGATGGTCTCTCAATAAAGGTCAACAACATGGTAAAAACAGCGCTTGTAAGGATCCTGATAAATATGATCTTAAAAGGCAAGTTCAGAGCTTGACAATCTTTTTTAAAAAAACTGGTAGCCCAAAGCTTTCAATTGGCCGCCAAGGCTATCTATACATTGTAATGAACTGAATCTAGTGGTAGCTAGACAAGATTCTGTTGTAGGCCCGGTGCTCCAAGCATATGAGATTTGTAATCCCTGTGAAGTGGTCTCTCCAAAGAGGGACAACTGAATGAAAATCTACCCCTTTGAAAAAAGGAAATTTCAATTTATCTTTATACTATTTTATGGTGTTTGCACACCCTCCCCACCACCCTTTCCAGCTGCCACTCAGACCTTGTAATACCAGCAGCTGTTGTCTCGTGGTGGACTTCACAGCTATACCTCAGTGTTGTGAGTCTTACACAGATAAAAATCAATAAAAACTGGTGAAACTGGTCTGGCAACAATTTGGACAATGGCACATCCTGCCAGCTGTGCCCATCTTTTAATTTTCTGGTCCATGCCTAGCGATATAATTTGGACCTTGAACGATGTTGCAATGATGTGTCAATGGTGATCGCATTGTGTAGACCCAAGCATGGTTTTGATATTCAGGTTACATTGTACGACACACCGTATTCATTCCAATAAGTGCACAGTGCCCTCAGGAAAATTTAATTGGAAAATATGCCTAAAAACAGGTAATGGCCTAGAATTTCGACTGAAAATTGACCTATATCTATGACAACCAAGGTTTCTTTTCTGGGAAAAAAATGGGGGCATGTCATTATTAGAGCATGTGCCACGATTGGAATGAATATGTTACATGTATACATTTTCAAAAAATTACAATGCTGGTTGCCTGCAAAGCAGATCAAGCTCCATATAATCCTTACAACAGTTGGAGAGAAGACAGGGAGATAGGTCTGTTTAGCAGGTGACAATGAGGGCAGCAGTTGAAAATGAATAAATCAATAAAATAAGAAACATTTGGACTTGACATTTACAATTTTATTAACTTCCAAACTTCCAAAAAATAAGTAACTAAATTAATATAAAATAAAAAAAGAACATTTGGAATTTATATTTATGATTTTATTAACTTCAAAGTAAGTGGTTGAAGAGAAAGAGCAAAAGTCATGTGCAGCCGGAGAGGTATTTGATCAAACTGAAGCGATTGTTTTCTTTTTCTGTATCATTCCTTTTTTTTTTTTTTTTTTTTTTTTAAAGAAGGGGTCGCCAGGTCAGAAAAATAAAACAGAAAATTGTTGTGAAGGCTCATAGTAATCTGTTGGCTTTCCTTCCATGATGAAGAATAAATGCAGCAGGATAGCAGGAGCACCTTTTGTATGGAGGCATATTCATGTAGAAATTCTGTCCGTGCAGTCTGTCCACCACAACTGGGGTTGGTTGTAACTGAGTCCCAAAATGCCTCTCTGTCAAAGCATTTGTTGTCCAACTGGTATTTAGAGCTAGTCAGTTAAGAGGTTTTTCAGTGCCAAAATCTAGTGCAGAAATTCAATCACACTCTGTTAAATTTGTTGATGGTACAAAACAATGAAAATAGAAACTATATGAAAATGATTGTATTTTCACATACGCTTATTTGGAACTTTGTCCAAAATAGTGAAATGAATGCTTTTAAACACTTAAATGCACAAAATGAAACGAAAAAGGACCAAAAAAAAAAAAAAAAAAATTATGACAATTGTATATGTTAAATAAGTACATTTATAGTGCTGTAAAATGTATATGGGACCTGCACATTAATTTCCCCCAAAGTCTGTAACCCTATCATTGGCCTATGGTGACAATCAGCTGCCATGATATGGCATACTGATGGAAAATAAAAGGTGTCACTAACATTTGTGTGAGCAAGGAACACTTATTCCAAACAGAAATGATGAATCCTTCTAATGTCAAGCTCAACATGAGGTGATGGCCTCTGCTACAGACAACCCTGCCTTTTCACCCCCATTTGAAGATATTAAACAGTCAATGTGTGTGCATTGAAGACTGCAATTCAATCCCTGAGTATACACATTCCCTGCTTTATTGTCACTTTCTCTTACAACATTGATGACCAAAACACATGCCCACCCACACTCTGCACTCAGCTCTCAACATAAGACACATAGTACCTAAACTGGTCATGTGTATATCAGTGTTTGACTGGGTGCACCAGCCGTTAGTTTTGTTGTATTTTGCTGTAATTTGTATTCCATGTATATTTCTATTGTCATGCTGATCATATCTTGTATCCAAGATGAATGTCAATAAAGCTTTATCATTTCAGAAATGCATTTTGAAAGGCTAATTTTGAATAGGAACATGTTGGTTTAATATAGCTTATTCGCCAACTGAACTTGAAAAACTTATTTTGTTTTTTCAATTTAGATTGAGAGAAATTACCCAGAGAAAGGACTACAGTTATCAGTTGCCCCAAGTATTATCTAAATGGCTATGTAATGCTATAAGTAGACTGGACAGTGGGCACTCTCTGAAGTCTTGGTCTGTGTGGCACCCCATTGCCAAGTCTTACTGATGGCCTACAGCATGTACAAGGATTTGTGCCTTTTTATCCACATCTTTGATTGCCTTGGCAAGGATAACCAAAAAACGATGCCTTCTTCTCATGTTATGGAGATCAGGAAGAGATTCCCAGAGGAGAATGGACCTTATGCTAATTATCAAGAAGTGAGGGGAAGCTTGAAGAACTGAACTGAACAGTGAAGAGACATTAAGAATTAACAAGTGTTGATGGGCTTGTGCTTACTGTTCAGACACAATAGACTGAAAAGTTACCTCACATTTACTTATAGTATTTTGTGGATTTTAAAGGGCAATGTATGATAACTGTAGTGTAAGAAACAATGTGAATGATAGTAATTTCAAATATGCCTGCATTAAATTTGAACAGCAGATTAGAGAAGATGGATAAAAGAACACCCTATAAGTACAGTCTATTTTATTTTTTGATCTATATGATGTGTTCAGTTGAAAATAAATTATCAATATGGCTGCAAGTATTATAACTGCATGCATACATGAAGTTGAAAACTAGAGGTGAATGAAGATGGATAAAAGATTACCCTGTACAGTTTTGTTTACATGATTTCTTTTATGTGTTCAGTAATAATAAATTATCAACATGACTTGTGTATGTTTTCCTTTGTTATGAACTAATGTGAAAGGTTTAAATACATGTACATGTACAATGTATTATTTTATGGTTTTTTTTTTTTTTTTAATTTAAGATATGTGCCAAAATTTTGAACCTTAAATTGCTTTTGGGATAATTTGGCAAAGTTCAATTTCATTTGTATGAAATATGTAAAAAAATGAACAAAATAAAAGAATTTCTTAATGTTTACATGAGTTGAAAACTGAAGGTGAATTAATTTGGTTGGCCATTTGAAGTATTCTAATGACAGTGAGACCTGACATTTTGGACAACTGTATAACGTGAATAGCTATGTCATGGAACTAAAATGTCCATTCTTGCTGGTCCCAGGTGTGCCCTCAGGCCTGGTTTCACCATATAATATTACTCGGATATATGATGTGATATATATTCACTAAGCTAAAAAGAAAGTAGGGGGTCTATACTATAACAGTAGGCCCTATACTTTCTAGGTTGATTCATACCGTTTCATGGAAAAGATGGTGAATTTAACATGCAAGTTTTCACCATACATGAATGACATTCTGGGCTTAGCTCCTGCAATTCTTTCCTGCCCCCTCTCACCAGCAGTCCTCAGGGCGAGTTATCAGAATTTTGTTGTTCCAAGATTATTGTATAGCTGCCCGCCCCCCCCCCCCCCCCCCAACGCCCTTTCAACAAAAATTGTGTCCAGTTATGTTGCACTTTTTAGTACTTGTTAAACATTTATTTTCATGAACAGACAATCACATGCGTTGGTGAGGTCTGATTTTTCTTTCAGAGGTGGGGATGGCAGATGCTCATCTGTGTCTCTAAAATGAACACAATGCAGCTTGAACGTCCATGTCTTATTCAGATACAGTCTCACAACAAGGTTAGTTTAAGCAATGAAAATATCTTTGAGACTGTCCTTATCATCACTAAATATCTAAAAAATTTGAATGCAACTGGTCAGATAATTCAGCACTTTACCATATACATGCAAGACAATTATTCTTCATCTTCATGCACCATATGTGGAAATTTATGAAAAGTAAAATGCAAACACAGTCATGTTTCCAGTGCCAATGTTTGAAATTCAAACACTGCATTTCTTGTAACTTTGCACTTGCAGAGCTTGATAATTAACACATTTATATTGCACTGCAAGATCACCTGTAATTAACATGATTAATGTCTCTTCTTCTGACAGTGTTCTGATCAAACCATGTTAGGGTCCTCAAGATATTTCCCAAGACATGGATTTCTTCATTTATCATGTGTGGAAATAAGTTCAAATGAATACTTAAGTTTTTTTCTGGAAATTGCACAAGCCACAAGCTGAGCATAGGTATTTTTTAGTCTGCGCAATGACACATACATTATTTACGATCTTGTTTCAAAGTAGGTTCAGTGCTTTGCAATTAAAAACTGAGCTGGTGTTGATTATGTGTTTTGTTTTCACCATTTAGCTTTCCCTAAACTACAGCTTTCGTTATTGGCTGTAGGTATGCATAGTTCTTTGCTTCATATATGGGCTTTGCCACCCACTGCTTTGCTTGCTGAAGGCAGTGCGATACTGTAGGTCACTCCTCTTTGTACTTACTGCATTTCACTTTTTAACTCTTGCTTGCTCTCTACCAACATTGGCATTGTGATCAAGGGCAGCCAATTCAATGCAATTAAGCATTTGGGGATATGCAAAGTGTTGTCTTTTAAGTGCATACTTGGTCATAAGGAGGTCATAGGCTGCCAATGCCCAGTGCACATCAATTTGGACAATATACATCTGTCTGCAAGGAATTGTTTCTTGGTGAGAACTTTTTTCACTGATAATGAAGATCGCTGTTCACCTCTGATGTTACAGGCATGGTACAGCGCAGATTTGAATTTCTCCACAAGTATATCAGGATTTCCCGCTGAGGTCATAGAACTCCACTAAAGTTGATTCAATATAGATCTCAGCCAGTGCTCTAAACCCTTTCAGCTGTTTTTGCCTCAGTCATGACATGTTTTCTCAAAGTGTACGCAATATGATAAACATCAAAACTATGTTCCACACCTTTCATGGCAAACTTCTTCATCAAGCTCCTCACCATGACATGTCAATCTGTTGCAACATTTCTTGACAGGCACATCAATTTCAAGCAAGGAGTCCAAACATCTCTCAAACCCAATTCATTCCATTCGTATTGAACTGCCAGCTTCTGTCACCTGTATGAGTTCAAAGCTTGTGATAAGTTCCGATTCAGCATCCATTAAGCTGTAAGAGCAGTACTTTACACAGAAGCCAGGAGAGTAACATCTTCCATCTCCAGTCACAGACACATTGTATTTGGCTTTGAGCATTGTCACAACTCTTGGCTGTTCAGTTTTCTTGTGTTATGCACCACTGCAACCAAGTATTTAGACTGTATTTCACCATATACAGTGTGACTGCAGAACGGCAGAGTCATTATTTTGGCAAATTTGGAGATTTTAGCATACAGTAGCATCTCCAATCAAGACCACCTCCATAAAGAGACTATTTCTATATCAAGACCACCAATTTACCTTTTTGTTTATCCTTATTTTAATTATATCCCCATTAAGAACACTCCCTATTAGGACCACATTTTCAGTCCCTCAGGTGGTCTTAATAGGGAGACTCTAGTCTATTTAGTGCCAGAGTATAATGCTGCTGATGCAGACAGAATGTTGCAAGATGGCATTTTGCCCAGTAGAGGACGTGATGTCCAATCTACAATCACATGCCCATTTTTTGGCACAAAAGATTTTCACAGACAAGCCACTACCAACACTTCATTTTGTGATGCAACTATCATCAACACATGCTAAACATTCAATGCATGTCTGCTTATAAAACAATTTGTCCAAGCTACTCTCACAGACATTATACTTTTTGAATAAATCCTTTAGAGACACAACATACATTGCCACCAAGATTAAAGTCAATCTGAATGATGGTTTCGGAAAAGAAGTCAAAAACTGTGAATTAGCATTAGCACATTAACCGATGGACTATAGACAGCCCATTGACTTGCATAGTAATCCATAGGAAAGGTGCATTTACAGGTAACTACCCAAATTGAAAAAAAAGTGAAAAAGACAGGAATCCACAGCATTGGCTATTAGTGAACCATTTTGTTTAGCCCTTCCACAAAGAACATATCCATTAAGTTTCAGCTTAATCTGAGTGACAGTTCTGGAGAAGAAGTCAAAAATAGCAATTACACAAAAAATCATAAAAAATTAGAAAAAAATGCAGCGCCACAGAGTGAAAAAATTAAGAACGAGGAGTCCCTAGGAGTGCTCCTGTGTGATATCAAAGCAGTTGGGTGAGCGGTTTTAGGGAAGAAGATTTTTGAAGCTTTGCCTCCCCCCCCCAACCCCCCCCCCCAAAAAAAAAAATCATAAAAAATCCAAAAGTCACTGAATCGTGAGCAATTGAACAAACTTCGTATAGACCCACCCAAGGTACATTACCACCAAGTTTGAAGTGAATCTGACGGACACTTTGGAGAACAAGTAAAAAAAAAAATGTGAATTCGCATTAGAATGTCCATTGACTTACATAGTACTCGGTAGGAAAGGTGCATTTACCGATAAGTACCCAAATTGAAAAGAATCTTTAAAAATCAGGAATCTGCAGCATTGCCTCCTAATGAAAAACGTTGTTTGACTAAGTTGAAAATAGCAAAAACACACAAAAAATCATAAAAATTAAAAAAAAAATAAATTGCAGCACCACCTGGTGGACAAATTAAAAACTAGGAGTCCCTAGGAGTGTTCCTGTGTGATATCAAAGCAATTGGGTGCGCGGTTTTGGAGAAGAAAATTTTTTAAGGTTTGCCCCCAAAAAGAACAAAAATAATCAGAAAAGAAAACAAAAATCACTGGAGC
Source organism: Hermodice carunculata (assembly GCA_964020975.1). Taxonomy (NCBI): domain Eukaryota; kingdom Metazoa; phylum Annelida; class Polychaeta; order Eunicida; family Amphinomidae; genus Hermodice; species Hermodice carunculata. The sequence continues at coordinate 23,488 of CAXHWN010002491.1, forward strand.
ATCACCATTTGAACAAACTTGGTAGAGACTCCCTCAAGGTGCATCCCCACCAAGTTTGAAGTGAATCTGGCTGACTTTTTTGCAGAAGAAGTCAAAAATGTGAATTGTGGATGCACGGCGGATGATGACAACGACGGACAGACATCTCTAGTATGTTACACTTGTGTAGAAAAACATGACCCATATTCACAAATTTCAAACCCAAGAATGACAGCAAAAAGATTTCACAGTCACCAAAGCATCACCATTAACCTTCCAGTACCAATGTAAAGAACAAATTTCACTCCTGACTTGAGACAGGCAGTCACCCATAAAAGGCAAGTGGTGGTTTTAAACCAGTCCTCTCAACCTTTGAAATATTCTTGATCAAATACAGACTATAGTGTTTCCAAAATGTATATAGGCCTGACTACCCAAAATCCAAATTTTATCACTTCAGCCAAAACTATAAAGAGAATTGGTAGGCCCATCACTTTTTGGTTCTCCTGACTAGTTTGTCAGCTGAGTTTACAGCAGAAGAAGAAAGTAGGCCTATATCTTTTTTGTGATGTCTATGAATCTGGAACATTATGTTGTTAATAAATTAAGTGATTGAATCACTGTTATAGAATATCAAATGCAAGGACAAGACTTCTACAAGACCCTCACTATACAATTAAAGTTCTACAGAGGGATGTGTCTAACATGTTCCACTTATGTGGAAAAGCATGACCCATGTTCATAAATTTCAAACCCAACGATGGCAGCAAAGACATTCCAGAGTCATCAAAGCATCACCATTCATCTTCCAACACCAATGGAACTTTTCCCTTTGGCTGCCCTCTCTCCGGCCTTATTGGAATGACTGTATACATGTCTGACATTCCGGCATATTGGAGATTCAGCTCGGGTCTCAACTAGTGCTTATAGCATTGAATGATTCAGATATGAGCAACAAAACATGAAAATATGGCACACCACTCGCCTCCAGCAATGTATTTACCATGTGTGTCCTGTTTGAAAACACTATGTGACTTCAGATTGTGATTGACGATCTATGTCGCTTTCAGAAGATCTATCGCATCATTCAGCATGAATTGGGGCACAGTGGCAGACTTTGTGCAATGTAGAATTTTGTGTTTTAACTCAACTTTAAGTTCACTTTAACATGTAAATCATAAGCGGATAACTATACAGATTTACACTGGGTAAGAACAAGCTTAACTGAATAGATTGTTATGGGTTAGAAGGCCTGGGTTGCCTTTTCCTTTAACACTTTTGGGGTTTGGCCAATGAGCTATTACCCTGATTTTTTCATTGTCAGGTTCTATTTCCACCATGGACACTACATCTCGAGGACACCCCACCTTCTCTCTGAAAAGTGGGTGGTTTTTCTGTTTGAGTTTGAGATTTTTAGCCAACAACCTCTCCAACATTAATCTCAGTCCGTCCAGAGTTTGCCAAACATACATATATCATCACGATATATTAATATAGTGTGGAAGATTTTATCGCTTAGTATCTTGTCCATCAACCATATGAAGGTTGCTGGCACTGAACAGAGGCCAAAGGGCACTTGTAAATACTCTTAAAGGCCACCTGTACCAACACAAAAAGCCGATTTTCAACATCTTGTGGCGGCTACAGAAGTTGATAATATAACCTTGTGCCATATAAAGGCAACAGAAGTAGGGGCCTCCACTCAGAGCATCCAGTCCGTCCCTGATGCATGACAAATGATAGGCATCCATATAAGTATTGGCATAATTAGTGATAATCAATGGATAAAGTCACTTTACCATCTTTCTTGCAAACTCAAATTACTGGGGAGGCATATAGACTTGTTAATCTCAGATAATGCCACACTTGTGTGATTTCTCCAAGTAACCTTCACACCACTGATTAGGGGGTAACCTTCCACGAGGAACTGTTACAGGCACATAATCAATGTATGATCCCAATTTATCATCTTCCTTGTAGATTCAAATGACTAGATGGGGAGGCATAAGGACTTGTTGAAGCTTGGATAAGGCCACACTTGAGTGATTTCTCAAAAAGCAACTTCACCTCAGCCCAGTTATTAGGAGGGTATTCCTGTTTATGGAACTCTAACTGGCACATCATCTGTAAGATGGATTTTATGAATGATCTTAACACACAGGCCAATGCCATGCCCCTGACTAAAAGTGTGATAAAATTTAGTCAGCACTCCTTTCAGTTTTTCCACCTGTTGGTTAGTCAAGGTATCACTTTTGTTCAACCTGTTCAGAAGTACTAAAGCTCGAGTGGGAGTTGGTGATATTACAGAGGTTTAATTTTCCTGCACAAATGCTGCCCCCCCCCCCCCCCACACACACACTGTATTTCTGAAACTTTAACCTCAGGTTTTAAGTATGCCTTTGACAACAAGCCTATAGTAACCCTGGGTGAAAAATACCTAGAACTTCCTCACTGAAATTAGCAACTTGTATTGGGATAAGACCAGAAGTATTAACCTGAGCAAGTGAACCCCCAACAGCAAGCCTCGTTGGGCCAGTAAAATTAGCTGCATCCTCTACCATAGCACAATAGCAATTGTTCTTATGAACAGGATGAACTGTGCCATCTATGACCTTGAGAAAGAGGGCAGGTATCAAGTGGGTTTGTTACTATCCTCATGTACTCTCCAACGAGAGTCGTTATTTGAAGTGTGTATTGCCTCTTCATACAATGCCAAAATAAGCTGAAGCATGTGGTGAGGACAAAAAGAACAGTTAGGCTGCGGAAGATGATGTGGCTTGACGTATCTCAAAACATTGGGTCCAGTAACAACTGGTTCTTGTATTTTCCCATCTCTCATGTGATAGTCTAGGGATCTTTCACAAGAAAAAATCGCATGTCAGAATACTCACTCCTAACCAGAGATATGCAGAGTCCAATACACACGATAAAGTGTTGCCAACCAACCAAACTTAAAATCCGGGAGAATAGAAAGTAAATTTTAGGAGATTGCTAAATTAATATGAAATATTGAATGAAAATATTGATGAAATACTGGGAGGTGGCTACAAATTGTCACAAATGTACATTTTTTTTCTAGAATTTTTAGCACAAAATTTCGGAGCCTCATTGGTAATCCGGGAGGGTTGGCAACATGGTATTTCAAGACCATAGCTGCTCTTAATTTTGATCACTGTGGACACGTCCACTAGGCTTTTGTGTGCAAACTGCTGGTTGTACAAAGACTCCATGATCATAAATACTTGCACTCCTGTATCTATCAAACAACAGACCTCCCTTCCAGCCAGGCAGGTTGTAACCTCAATATCTTTACTAACAGTTTAGCCTGTCATGTGGCTCTTTATGACAGGCTTTATCTGCTCAAGGGATCCTCACCCATTCCTCGGCAATCTTTCTTTGGATGTGCTGTCAAGCCACAGTTGCAGCACTGCCTTACTACACAGCTATTAGATTTAGTATGCTTAATATCCAAAGAAGCAAGCATGTTAATGATGGCTTCCAATATTGCACCCCATTTGCTTGGAAGTCCAGTGATGCCACTGCAGATAATTCATGGATAGTGTACAAAGTTTACCGAAGTCATTGCAAACATCTAACTCGGAGCTCAAAAAACCTAAGAATAGGAGCATCAATGGTCAGCCTACAGAGTTCTCTCTTGAGCCGTTCATCCTGAACCGCCACAGCAAGTTGTGCTTTGAGCCAAGAACTCTAAGATACTTGAGAAAATGGATCCAAGTCCACTACCTCATAAAAAGGTAATAAGAGTCACATAGAGCACTGAACCAAGTCCTCAGACTCCAGTTGAACAAAGCAATACAATTTTTGTTGTAACTGGGGAAGAAGGTCTCCATCATCAAAAACTCACAGGAGTGTTGATGATATTTCCTCAGGATCCTCTGATTTCTCACCACCACAGCCCAAGATTTCAACCTATGCAGTACCATCTGGGTTCTCAAGGATGCAAGCTTTGCTCTCTGCCCATGAAGATATCTTGCAATTTAATGTCCCCTCATATCTGCAACACAGTCTTCCACTACTGGGTCAGTACCTTTGACTGGAATTCCTCTGAACCGTTCTACCTTAACTGTGGTCAGCTTAATGGGAAAGTCAGGTGTGTGTGTGTGTGGCGTTGGACCTTCTTTAGTCTTAATGTTAGCATACTGAGCATTAAGCTGAGGTAGCTGTTATGTAGGAGCGCCAAACTCCTGATTGGTGGAAATGACAGTATGAAGAATAACCCACAAGATCAACAATATGACTGGGACATTTATGACTTCAAACAAAATGGGAGAGTAACTATGACCCAGTTCCGTGCAATACTCCAGAATCGTCACTGAATGCTTCGAGAAACAGTCAATAGCTAGTGTATAGTGCTATTCAGCAACTCAAGTGTGTTTTAAAACTCTGCCAGGTAGTTACACTTTCCAGAGAAACTGTCCTATCTCATCACAGTATTTGGTGGTCCCTTTCAACATATAAACAAGTAGAGCTGAAAATTGTCTGGTATACAGTAACAAGTGAACATGTTATAGGTACTAATGTACACTTTTCAAGACAAAAACTGTAATCTCAGTAACAAAATGTACAATATACAAATGTTACCTTCTACAGATGTGATCTCAAGATGCTACAGAATAGATGAACCACATCATAACCACCATACACATGCAGGCAGTGAGTCATTTAGCAGCATGAATATGTAAAATGTTCCAAAGTATCCATGAACATGTACCAGCACAGAAGAGGGTTGTCTTCGAAGAACCATAAATGTCCATATATTATCACACAAGAAGGTTGTGGTTGTCTTCAAAGTGGCACTCCATCAGTGATCCAGTAGAGGGTGTTTTGAATCCTGTCGCTGACACCAATTTATGTGACACAGGAAATTGACAACACAATATTAAGGCCCCGTCATGGTGAATGGGTTTAGTTCTGTAGAAGAGAAAAAAATACGTGATGGATAACTGACACCACATGGGACCGTGAACTTGGAAGAAATTGAAAGTATGCAGATTGATTCAGACCACTTGCATAGCAGTGCTGTGTGCATAGGCAAGGAGCAGCAATTTGTGCAGTACCTCCAAGTCACATGACCATGACACCACCCATGTCAACCAGTCAAGCCACTCTGCCTGTGACAAGCATAGGGGAGAGGGTCATCTAGCACCACACCCTGTGTTCCTGAACTAGTCAGGGCTCCTGTGTTTTATGACCTTTACCCTAGGTGGCAGCAGTGTATACACAAGCATGGTGGAGAAGGTCATCTAGGTCTTGGACCAGTAACCTCTCAAGGTCGGGTCAACTGATCCACAACTTTTGATTGAGTACTGAATACTGTTGCTGTGTCTATTGGATGTTAATATCACAGGAGCAGGGCATCCCAAATTAAGTCCCATCATCATTTTGGATAGGAAAATACTTATCAACTGTGAGTTTTAGAAAGGCACTGCTACTCTAGAAATATTTCAAATCATGTGATAACTTTGTGTATTTTTGGAGACATATTTGGCGCGGAACGGTCAATCATGGAGGTAAGGTACACAAACGCACCTGTAAAAAAAAATCTAATCACATGACCCCCCATTTTCTTGGTTTTAACTTGCTGCTACCGGTATAAACTTGAAGCAGAATGCCAAGGAAGTTGCAGTTTTACGTTTCAAATAGGAGAAATAAGCGAGCGAATGTCGCTATTTTAACATGTAAATGCATTAGGCCTAGGTTACTGGTCCAAGACCTATACCCCAATATACAGGCTTTTGAGTCTGCATGTATATGTCTGTTTTTTCTGTACACACAGCTAAACCAAATGACATCTTTCACTATTTTTTCACATTTTCTAGGCACACCAGTGGTGTCAAGAGGAATTAGCATATTTGTTGGCCACATATGAGCCAAATACAATTGGGTGTAAATTGTGGCAGGGTGGACCACTCTCTGCAGGGGGTCATTGCAGGTACAACTCAGCTGTGTTTGTCTTTTTTTTACAAAACATATTTGCCAATACCAGTAAATTACTGCCATTGCCTTCCACTTTGTGTTCATTACATATTTTTGTAGTATTTCATATGACATGTTGATGTCAACACGGAGTGCCAAGCTGCACTGTCTATTGGAATTGGGAAGGGGGCACACACAAATGCAAGAGCTCTTGTTTCATACAATAAAAACAACTTTAACATCCAATCATTTCATTTTTTTTCAAGCACCACATTGTGCTTTATGATGACAAAAAATAAAGCTTGAACATGCAGATCACTATATATATAGGTCTTGGACCAGTAACCTCTCAAGGTCGGGTCAACTGATCCACAACTTTTGATCGAGTACTGAATACTGTTGCTGTGTCTATTGGATGTTAATATCACAGGAGCAGGGCATCCCAAATTAAGTCCCATCATCATTTTGGATAGGAAAATACTTATCAACTGTGAGTTTTAGAAAGGCACTGCTACTCTAGAAATATTTCAAATCATGTGATAACTTTGTGTATTTTTGGAGACATATTTGGCGCGGAACGGTCAATCATGGAGGTAAGGTACACAAACGCACCTGTAAAAAAAAATCTAATCACATGACCCCCCATTTTCTTGGTTTTAACTTGCTGCTACCGGTATAAACTTGAAGCAGAATGCCAAGGAAGTTGCAGTTTTACGTTTCAAATAGGAGAAATAAGCGAGCGAATGTCGCTATTTTAACATGTAAATGCATTAGGCCTAGGTTACTGGTCCAAGACCTATAGGACCACACCCGGTGTGCCTCAGTCAGGGCTCCTGTGTTTTATGACCTTTACCCTAGGTGGCACCAGTGCATACACAAGCACATGGAGAGGGTCATCTAGGACCACACCCTGTGTGCCTGACTTAGTCAGGGCTCTTGTGTTTTATGACCTTTACCGTAGGTGGCAGCAGTGCATACACGAGCATGCATGCTGATTTACTCATTCAGTGATCAAGTTAATGCTGATTAATTAAAAACCACCTTCAAATTGCCATTCCTCATGATGAACAAGGATCAATATAAGTTGTGCGGTTTTTGTTTTTCAATTTGCAGTTGGCAATTCCTGTCAGGGGGATGAAGAACAGGGGAATGCTGTATAGCTTTGCCAGCAGACAAAATACAGAAACCAGGTCTGACATACTATTTTCTTAATGTTACTGTTATAATGTGCATATGGGGCGTGGTGCTGTTGTCCTATCTTCAAATAAAATATGTTTAACTGACATGATGTACAGGGGAACCTCATTAATCCGAACACCTTTGTACCCCAGTGAACTGTTCAGGTTAATGAAGCATCTGCATTACTGAATCACTATTACTTGAAATGAACAATTCTGTTCCATTAGAAGTGTTCAGATTAATGAGACATATGGATTAATAAAGTCTGTATTAATGAGGTTCCACTGTATTGAGCTTTGTTCTTGCTCCATCAGCAGGACAGTGCAAAAGCCCAGTGCTAGTGGTAGTAATTCTGCTTGCCTCAACAATAATGATAGCTAGTTCATGAACATGTCAATTGTAGGAAAATGTGTAACCAACTATGCTTTTTCTGTATAAAGTTAGTTTAACCCTTTCCCCCTTAAGCCGGCCAAAAGCGGCTGGTGGTCGAACGTCATCTGCTTCAGTGTTTTCAACTAATTTCTACAGTAATGAAAAACAGTTTTGACTGAGAATTGTAGATGAGCCCTATCAAGATCACATGCCCCAGGGCAACAACTTTCCTTTGCATTAGTTGGGCACTTAGTTCCCAACTCATGCCAAGGAAAGTTGTTGACTTGTGTCAATTCAAGGGGGAAAGGGTTGAAAATAATTCAGATTTCAGCACAGGCCATCATGACAGTTTCCAGGAGGTTTTGCTTTTTGTGGAAATTTTAACTCTTTAAGTGCCAAATTTTGGACTGAGTCACCAGCTTTTTTCTGGACCTATAGGCATACTGGTACTTGAATGAACCGTCTTTTTTACAAGGTATACAAATCTGGGATCCTAATGATAATTCAGACTAGTTTGACTGAAGTAGATCGACTTTAGGCGTGATTGGCACTGAAAGAGTTAATTGTGATAAAGAAATACATGTGTCTCAGTGACACTATACTCTTAAATTGAGGCCGGCCTGTTGACCCTTTCCCTGTCTTATTTGAATAAAGACCGAGGCAACACCTTTCCTTGGCGTCAGTTGGGCGCTTAGTGAAATTTGTTGACCTAGGCCATGTGATCTTGATAGTTCTCATGTACAATTTTTCAAACTGTGTTTAATTATTATTGAAATTAGTTGAAAACACTGAAGCTGATGGCATTTGATGATCAGCCAGTTTTGGCCAGTTTAACGGGCGAAAGGTTAAAAGGGATCTTTATGTAGGTGAAGCTCAGCAGGTCAACATAGAATTTTGTCTCTTTGTTTATTTGCAGCTGGGCAGTAGACAAACTAGATTTGGAAGTCACCAGTGTTCTGCCAAGATGGACATTTTATATTCGGCCAGGTTCTGGTATGAAGCCTACATGTACATCTGAGTCCAATATGGGTGCTGCAGAAAACTCGCACAATGTTATAGAAAATCTGGAGGTGGGAACTGGGGCAAACAGAGAACCCAGCAAAACCAACAGTGAATTACTATACGTTAACCTTACCAATAGGTAACATGAACTGAACTTTAAATTACAAATTTGTGTGACTGAGAAAGCTTGCTTTTACCTTTTATATCTATGTATAGTCATCTGTATCATAGGGAAACTACATGTAGAATATCTGACAGCTTTGAAACTGATACCGCACTAGCATTTGTTCATACCTCAGTCTGGTACACAAGATTACCTAAAATATCAGGAAGGAAGTTATGTGTATGACTGGATGTGTTTTGTGTTTGCCAGGCTTACACCAGGGATATTTGAGTCTATGTTTTATGTCTTGCAACTTGTCAATTATGATGAAGGAAACCACACAAAATGAATATTTATGCAATAATTGGAATGACTGAAATGGGAACCAGCTGTTTTAAGACCACCTGTCATTAGAGGCAACATATCTTAAGACTGCTTGTAATACAAGACCAGTTGTAGCTGACAGTAAGCAGGTTTTGTCATGTAAGAGGATCACACATCCATCTCCTCTGAACATACCTGAAACATTAAAGGGGAGCTGTGGATCACTCACTTACACAACACATTTTACAGTGAGTTCCTATGGGTAGCTCCTCTCATAGCTCACCTGGATTAGAGTTCAGAAGAGTTGTCCACAGCTTGCCAGTGATTTGCTCATGGAAATGCCTGTGGGCAGGAAGTGTTGTACTTCTTTTATGTTCACAGACAGAATTGTGTAGGCTTGTGGAAATGAATTAGAGGTCCACTAAAAAGATTGAAGGGGAGGGTGGTGGTGGTCCAAAGCTTAAGTGGGTGGGGTTGCAGAAACGGATGTTCAAGAAAACAATACTGTCCTGCTGAACAGCTAAATTATGCTTTGTTGCAACATTATTATATTATATATTTATATATATAATTGGATCAATCCCAAGGGTGGATGCATTATATTTTCAGGTTGTCAATCCATCCACCCATCATGTACATCTGAGGTTGTATCCGCCATTTCTTTGTGAACATCATGACCAGTATCTCAAGACTTACTGGCCACCTAAAACTAAACTACACATCATTTGTATCTTGACACCATTGTTTGATTTGATTACATTTTGGTGACCTTGACCTCATTTTCAAAGTCACAGAAGCCATATGTGTGCTATGATGCAGCCACTGATCAGTGCTTTTGAAGTGCCTCTAGATTTTTATTTTCTTTTAGCTGGATCATAATCAATATTTAAGCCATTGATTGATGTAAGCCTACATCAGTGATATTAGTAACAATCTTGAACTTCACTCAAGGTGGATTTGCAAGTAAACTTTTGCATGAATTATTGTGACTATTGGCATGTTAAAGCATAGCAACAAAGGAGTACATGCTCAGATTCTGATGACTTTATTAATTATCAAACAGGGCTTACAGCTCATATTAATCACTCTTGTGCACTGGAAGGAAGGAAAAATGAGGGTGCCTACAAAATGAACATGTAGGTCAGTCTAGGAGAGATTCAAAGAATAGTGCTTCTGACAGAAACACATTGAACAGGCATTGCTACCACCATACAGTGTGCCATGGTAATTTCATTTTCTGCTGTGCTTAAATTAATTTATTTCCCCTTCATTTCCCATGATACAGAAATGTTTGTCCAATTAATGGGAATGTTTCAAGTACACCAGAGACAGGATCTCTATGTTATGTGCTCAAGGGTAAGGACCAGAAGTCCAAGTTTCCCAATGAACAAAACCTTCAATATCTGAACATAACTGGTTTGTCCTTACCAAACACAAGCAGCTGGTGTAAAAAATAAATAGATAAAAGTGTATCTGGGAATTCCAGGCTGCAGAACTTGCATGATGGTTTATTGCTGATTTTTACCCATTTATAAGTTTATTTGGGAACTGAAACCTAGAAATTACTAAATTTTTGCAGTGAAATATCAGAACTTCTACCCTTGATTGCCTGGCACATTTATCTGTATCTCAGTGAAATAAGTTTCGGCTTGATTAAAAAAAAAAGGTAAAAAAGTGGTCACATAAAGTAAGTGGTCTTTCCCTGTAGGTCAAATAATAGGGTAAAGACAGCACTGTGATTTCCCCACTTGTGGGTACATACATGTACATGCTATTTTCAACTTCTTCTCCACAGGCCTTTTTAGAATTGTTGGAAATTGTGCTGCAATATTCACAAAAAAGGTGCAAGATCTCAATAAGAAAGGTGAGAATTAGCTCCAAGGTGTGTATTCACCCCAACACACAACTGAATACACAAACATTTGGAGGGCTAGAGCTGTGAATTCCAATTAGTTTGTATGTTAAAGCAACCTTAGATAAACCAGTCACTTTCGTAGCTGTGGTTATATGATTTTTGTGAGGTATTAAGTTATGCTTCTAGATTTAATGTCTGAAGTTTGGTGTTTCTATGTGCAGATTTTTCAAGTTGTTAAGTTGCAAATTACAGTGTTAAGCAATAGGAATACACAACCCTAGCCCTCCTCTGACTGCAGTGCCCTCTTTTAGGCAGTTCTTGAACCTTCTATTCTTGGCCTTGCCTATTACTTGTGAAGCTACTGGCAACATAAAAAAGCTACTGTCTACAGTGGCCACTGTTTATCTTTAACCCTTGTGAACAGTATATTTCAGATTGCTTTTCATCAACATGTAATCTTAATAAATATATATCATTAAAGTGTGATGATTTTGTTTATGCTTTGACTTCAGTCTGTCTGCCCTGTCCAGCTCTCCTTTCATAAACTTTGTGCTTGTGTATATGATTCAGTCCACTGTTTGTAAGTTAAGCCCTTTTAACTGTTCGGACTTATCAAGTGTATGAAAATATAGCTTGTATATGATATTGATAGTGTCACCTACAGTGTTGTGTAATATATGGGCCAAAATGTGAAAATCTTGTAAACAGTCTTAATGTGTTTAAATTTTTGGTGAATATTCATTAAAGTTATATTATTGGGATTGTGGAAAAAATTAAAACCTCAATTGCTGAAAATACAAGTAAAGTCCCATTATCCAAATGGTCACATCAGGTATCAGCTAGCTAGTGTATTTAAATTTGTCAGTTTATGTAACAACAGAGCACTAGGCCCATACATTTTTAGCTCAGCTGACTAGTCAGTCAGCTGAGCTTAAAGGATGGTCCATTGTCAGTCCATCCACAATTCACATTTTTGACTTATTCAAAACCAAAGTTGTTCACTAGGTGGCACTGCTGTCGATTCCTGATTTAACATTTTTTTTTCAATTCGGGTACTTGGTAGATGCACCTTTATATTGATTACTATGTTAGTGGGCATTTTAATGCTAATTCACATTTTCCGCTTCTTCTGTGAAACCGTAAGACAGATTGACTTCAAACTTTGTGGCAATGCACCTTGGGTGGGTCTCTACCAGGCTTGTTCCAAATGGTCATGCTGCAGTGATTTTAAAAAGTTCATGAATTTTTTGTTTTTGTTTTTTTTTTTTTTTGAGGCAATTTTAAAAAAAATCTCAAACAAAATGGCTCACCTGATTACTTTGATATCAAACAGGGACACTCCTAGAGACTTGTGGTTCCCAATTTGTCCAGTACGTTGAGCTGCAATTTTTTTCTATTCTTTTATGATTTTTTTGTGTGTGTTTTTGTTATTTCTGACATCTCCAGATTTGTCACTTAGATCAAGCTAAAAGTTGGGAGATATGTTCCTTGTGAAAGGGTCAAACAAAGTTGTTCACTGGGTCGCACTGCTGTGGATTTCTGATTTTTAATGATTTTTTCCAGTTCGGGTACTTATCAGCATACGCACCTTTCCTATTGATTCCATGCAAGTAAATGGGCATTCTAATGCTAATTCACATGTTGGACTTTGACCCAGAAACTCTCAACCAGATTGACTTCAAACTTCGTGGCAGTGTACCTTTGGTGGGTCTCTGCCAAGATTGTTCAAATGGTCATGCTTCCAGTGATTTTTGGAATTTTTATGAATTTGGGGAGAAAATGAAAAAAGTTTTAATACGAAAGCTTAACATGAGAATTTCTTGTAATGATTATAACTTAAATAAGTTTGGACCAATTTGTGTCACACTTGTTAGGAATGTACCTTTGATAAGTATCTGCCTTTTTTGTGCAAGTGGACATGCTCCAGTGATTTCGGGATTTTTCACGATGGACCTTGATGTTGCACATAGAAGTCAGACTTACTCAGTACATGGGTGACCTTGATCCTATCCCAAGAACTGCAAGTGTGATGAATCTTTGGGTCAGCTGAAGATGTGCTGTTCACTCAGCCCTCTTGTTCTTCAGTTGCCAGCAGGCCACTACACGAAAATATTCCTCTAATTTTGATTGGACTCCAGTTTGTAAGTTTGCAGTGCGCAGTGAGTTACCAGTCTGGTAACTGGCATCGATAAGAAGGAAAAAGTAACGAGTGAAATTTGTGTACATGTACACAAACATGCAGACTGCAGCAGCTGGCAGAAGTATTCCCAGTACCGGAACTGCACTCTGGTGGCCAAGAAGCAAAATAAACTTGCTGCACAGTGCTATTGTGTGCTGCCACCTGTACAGTACTAATAAGCATCCACAGTGGGCAAAAAAGCGTATTTTGGTACCCTTGAGGTTGGGGTGATAACACACATCAAATAAAAAAATGAATGAAAGCCGAGGCTTCAGATAATTCATGGCTACAATTATTATTAGAAGTATATGTCTGCAAGCTTTTTAGCTGTGCTGTCTACATAGGTCCAGAGCTGATGCAATCACACATGTCTGTCTGTCTGTCCGTAAATGTGGTACAGTTGACAACATTCAAGTTATCTGATATGAATTGCAGGACAAACTAGATATTGGTGGTGCCACCTATAACATTATGTCATATATGGGCCAAGATGTGAGAATTTTGAGAATGCTAGTCTCAAAGAGTTTCTAATGAATCATCATGAAAATTGGCAGGAATGTCAATCAAGCAAAAAGATGAAAATAGGTTGTAATTTGGTGGCACAACCTGCAGTAATTACGAAAGATTTCGACCAAAATGTGTTGAAAACACATTGAAAACAATAGGTTTAGCACAGAATAAGGCTTATCATACCAAATGTGCCACAAATGTATAATCACATATACAAGTTTTATTTTGCATAATATGGATGACCTTGCCCTGCCCCTCAAGGTCATGGAGGGAATACATTTCAAGATATGATTGTGTGGTCATGGTAATTAAAGTGTGTCTGTCAACACACACTGTTCTGTTTTTCTAGTGTTTCTTTTCTTTCTTTCTTTCTTTCTTTCTTTCTTTCTTTCTTTCTTTCTTTCTTTCTTTCTTTCTTTCTTTCCTTTTATGTCTGTGGGCCAACACAGACATACTGTTTTGCTAGGAATTCTTTCTTTCTTTCTTTCTTTCTTTCTTTCTTTCTTTCTTTCTTTCTTTCTTTCTTTCTTTCTTTCTTTCTTTCTTTCTTTCTTTCTTTCTTTCTTTCTTTCCTTTCTTTCTTTCTTTTTCTTTCTTTCTTTCTTCCTTCCTTTCTTTCTTTCTTTCTTTCTTCCTTCCTTCCTTTCTTCCTTCCTTCCTTCCTTCCTTCCTTCCTTCCTTCCTTCCTTCCTTCCTTCCTTTCTTTGTTTCTTTCTTTTTTTCTTTACTGGCAAATTTGTCCGACATTTCATTTGAAGAGTATTATATGTAGAAACTCCAAACTGGGCACAATTATACTTCCATGGATAAAGTCTGACCTTTTTATAATGAGAGGTCATGCTTTTCAAAATTATGCAAATGAGGGCTAATTAAAGTTCTAAATGTTCAATATCTTATATACTATAGTAGACGTGGTTCCGAGTGTATAGGAGTTCGATCATAGCAAGGCAAAGGTCATCTCAAATGTCAAGGTCATGTCAAGTTCAAAGGTAAATTTTAAGCCAAAATGTCATTTTTGAGGTCAAAGGTCATTTCAAGGTCAAAGGCCACTTTCGATGGTGGCTTTCTTCTAGCCACAACGTGGTCAATTTTTATCCAGTTTTGATCATATTGGGCTCAAATTGTAGCTATTGTAACACTGCACATTTTTGAAATTTACATGTTACCTCTAAAGGAGCAAGGTCAAGGTCATTTGGACCGTTGAAAGTTTCATCCAGTCATAACTTCGCCAGTTTCCATCCAGTTCTAATCATGTTGGACTCAAATTGTAGGTATTACAACACTGCACATTTGTATAAGAACATGTCACCTCAAAAGGGCAAAGGTCAAGGTCATTTGGCCCTTTGAAAGTTTCATCTTGCCATAACTTGCTCAATTTTCATCTGATTTGGTTCATGTTGGGCTTAAAAATTGTGGGTATTGTAACACTGTACATTTTTGCAATTAACATGTGACCTGTAAAGGTCGAAGGTCAAGGTCATTTGGACTTTGAAATTTTCATCCAGCCATAAGCTTAATGGAATGTGAAGTACATGTACCAAAGGACAAAAGTTGTAGCCTGCAATATTTACAACCTTTTAAGGCACACAGACAGATTTGCTTTGAAGCGTATCTTCTTTTCTAGTTCTTTCTTTCTTTTTTTCTTTACAGGCAAATTTGTCTGACATTTCATTTGAAAAGTATTATATGTAGAAACTCCAAACTGGGCACAATTATACTTCTATGGATAAAGTCTGGCCTTTTTATAATGAGAGGTCATGCTTTTCAAAATTATGCAAATGAGGGCTGATTAAAATTTTAAATGTTCAATATCTTATATACTCTAGTAGATGTCGTTCCGAGTGTATAAGAGTTCGATCATAGCAAGGTAAAGGTCATCTCAAATGTCAGGGTCATGTCAAAGTCAAAGGTCATGTCAAGGTCAAAGGTAAATTATAAGCCAAAATGTCCTTTTTGAGGTCAAGGTTCACTTCCAGTAGAGGTCATCTCGTGGTCAAAGGTCATTTCAAGGTCAAAGGCCACTTTCGATGGTGGCTTTCTTCTAGCCATAACTTGGTCAATTTTTATCCAATTTTGATCATATTGGGCTCAAATTGTAGCTATTGTAACAGTGCACATTTTTCAAATTTACATGTGACCTCTGAAGTTCAAAGGTCAAGGTCATGTAGACCTTTGAGAACTTCATGCAGTCATAACTCGGCCAATCTCCATCCAATACTAATCCTGTTGGACTCAAATTGTAGGTATTGTTACACTGGACATTTTTATAAAATATGTAGACTCAAAAAGGCAAAGGTCAAGGTCATTTGGCCCTTCGAAAATTTCATATTGCCATAACTTTTCAATTCAATTTTACTCCGTTTTGGTTCATGTTGGGCTTAAATTGTGGGTATTGTAACACTGTGCAATTTACGTGCGACCTGTAAAAGTCAAGGGTCAAGGTCAATTGGACTTTGAAATTTGCATCCAGCCATAAGCTTAATGTAATGTGATGTACCAAAGGAGAAAAGTTGTAGCATTTAATATTTACAACTTTTAAAGGCACACAGACAGATTTGCTTTCAACCAAATCTTCTTTTCCAGTTTCTTTCTTTCTTCTTTCTTCTTTACCAGCAAATTTGTGTGACACGTTTCTCGGACACCATTATACATAGAAACTCCAAACTTAGCATGATCGTACCTCCATACAAGGAGTTTGGCCATTTTATACACAGGAGTGAAGATGTTTAAAATTATGCAAATTAGCGGCATTTGAAATTTTAAATCTTGAAAAACTTCAAAGCTATAATAGATAGAGATGCCATTCCAACTTCTACTCCTGTTATATGGAATAGTTGTACATTGCCATACTAATATGCTTTGAAGACACACACTCTGATTTGCTATGCAGCAAATCATCTTTCCTAGTTATGCCTGAACTTGTGCACACTAATACACCATTACAGTATTATATTGACTGTATCCTCAAGGACCCTTGCATGTGGTGCCGTCATTTTCTAACAAATTATCAACATTCGGGAAAATTAGTATTAAAGGCGATATGTTCATAGTAGCAACAGCGATGATGGTCTTTAACCAAAGGTGACCTTGATATCATTCTGAAGTTCATAGGACCACCTCAGTCTGTGGATGGAAGGCTGGCTGAGCACAGGACTGTCACAGTCTCTTTTATTTAGCTCTGCTGACTACAGGTTGCAGAGCTTATGCTATCACCTCTGTCTATCTTTCCATCTATCATTTTATCTGTCTGTCCATTGTTTTGCTTGTGAGCGTGATACAGTCCACTGTTTTCAAGATAGCCCCATTTAACTTTCATGACTTATAAAGTGTATGATACTCTAGGTGGAGTTTGGTATTGGTGGCACCACCTGCAGTATTATGTAATATATGGGAGAAAATGTGAAAATTGTCTGACCCTTCTAGCATCCTTAATGTTTGATAGACATTAAGGAAATTCAGTGGGATTGTGGAGGAGGGCACATTCTCACTTGCACATAATTCTAGTGGTGCCATCCATAATTTGATGGAAATTATGAGCCAAAATGTAACAGACAGGTCAAAATATGAAAACGTTGTGACCAGTCCAGCATCCTTAATTTTTGATGCATCTTCATGAAATAAAGGGGAATGGTAGAAGTGGTCAAAATCTTTGTTGCTTGTGATACCTGTGGCACCACCTATGATTTGATGGAAATTATCAGTTAAAATATCTGAAAAGACACAAAATTCCATATCTTAAAAAATAATTTAATTAGACAAGCTAAATTTATATGATATTAAGCAATTATTGCCTTCTCAGGAGGGGAACAGCCAGAATTGTCACCCCTCAGGAGGTTGTCTTCCCTCTGGCTTCACCCTCGGGAAGACAACCTCCCTCAGGGTGACAATTCTGGCTGTTCCCCTCCTGAGGGGAATTAATAGCTAGAATTGTCACCCCCAGGGAGGTTGTCTTCACTCTGGCTTCACCCTTGGGATGACAACCTCCCTCAGGGTGACAATTCTGGCTGTTCCCCTCCTGAGATGTCAATAATCGTTTTATTATACCTAAAATCATAATAAACAACACAAAAACATAGCTTAATAGTGCTCACCAGCACAACCAAATCTTTTCGTTAAGGCCATTATTCCTGTCTCACTCACTCCACAGCCTTCTTTGTTTCCTTGCTTCATGTGCAAGCCTGGGTCATGTCATAGCGTGATTCCCATGCACACCACCAGGCATGATGAAATAAAAGCGCCCTCTGTTGGAATGGAGAGGAGGACAACAGTGATGTCTCGCTGCACCAAACATGGAACATTGCTATTGTCACCGTCCACTGAAAATGCACTTGGATGTCAGGAGACAGTCATAGTTATCTAAGCCTTAACAGCCAATCAGAATCTTTCATTTCTATTTGAGGTATAATAGATTATGTTCAATGCTAATATGTTATGCAAGATCAGTGACCTTGTTTTACTTAGGTCACCAGACCTTAAGTTCGAAGCAGTGATTTTGTAATGGCAGTATGATGCTTTGACACCAGTGGCAAAAGTAATTGAGCCTTCATGTAAGGCTATTTGTTGAGCTACATTTGGGGTCACCTTGACCCAATAAATGGGTGACCTTGACCTATTTTAAGGTCATTAAGCACTTAAGAAAACCACATTTAATTGAATATCTTGATAAATAATAAGGTGAAAGGTGTCAAATGTACCACAAATGTGTATCATCTGGAAGTTTGATATTGCATTATATGGATGATGGTGATTAATCTTTGAAGGTCATGGGGGGAATACATTTCAGGAAATGATGTTTTGGTGATGGTGGTCAGCAGAGAATTAGGCCCATAGGCCTCATGCTTTTTGAATTGTTCTATCAAAATGTGAAAAAATCTCCAAAACCAACTTGTCTAATTGCAGAGGGACACTTCTGGAGACTCCTATACCTAAATTTGTTCAACAGAAGGCACTGCATTTTTTTTTCTGTTTTATATGATTTTGTGTATATGTGCATGTGTTTTCACTATTTTTATCTTCATCTCCAAATGTATGTCTCAAATTGTACTGAATGTGATGCAAATGTACCTGGAGGAAGGGGAAAAAAAAAACTTGTTCACCAGGTGGTGATACTGTGGATCCTGGATTTTTAATGATTTTTTTCTTTAATTTGGGAACTTCTCGGTTGATGCATGCATTTTTAGCTCAGCTGACTTGTCAGTCAGCTGAGCTTGTCTTATGGTCCTCCGTTTGTCGTCTGTTGTCCATCCGTCCGGCCTCCGTCAAAAATTTACATTTTCGACTTCTTCTTCGAAACTGTCATCCAGATCTATTTCAAACTTGATGGGGAAGTGCCTTGGATGAATGTCTACCAAGTTTGTTCAAATGGTCACAGTCCAGTCATTTTTGGATTTTTAATGAATTTTTTGGTTCTTTTTTGGGCAAATCTTAAAAAATCTTCTCTAAAACCACTTACCCAATTGCTTAGATATCACACAGGGACACTTCCTGTGACTCTTAGTTCTTAATTTGTTCACCAGGTGGTGCTGTAATATTTTTATAATTTTTTATGAATTTTTGTGTGTTATAGTTATTTTTGTCTTGTTCTCCAGAACGGTGACTCAGATTAAGCTTAAACATGGTGGATATGTTCCTTGTGGAAGGGTCAAACAAAGTTGTTCACCATGCGGGAATGCTGTGGATTCCTGATTTTTAATGATTTTTTTTCAATTTGGGTACTTATTGGTCAATGCATCTTTCCTATTGATTACTATGGAAGTCAATGGGCATTCTAATGCTAATTAACAGGACAACTGATACAAAATACACTGTTTACTTGCTAACTTGAGATCTGTTTTGAGTTAGTACTGTGATACTGCAGATGTTAATGTTTCTGTATGAAGGTCATGCTTCAACAGTACATGAATGACCTTGATCTCGTTTCTGGGGTCACGGTGCAACTTACATGAATTTTACTCTTCATTATAACTTGAAAACTACTTGAACCTTGATGTTGCACATGTTAGTGGAATGAGTTAAAAGTATGGGTTGCGCAAAGCTGGTTTGAGGGAGAAATGTTGAGCTGACAACTGGTTCAAGGGAGAAAACAAGAGGGCTGTGTGAACAGCCCATGCTCAGCTGATCTTGACATTCATCACACTTGCAGATCTATGAACTTGGGAGAGGATCAAGGTCACCCATGTTCTGAGTAAGTCTGACCACTATAAAAGAACACTAACATGTGCAACATCAAGGTTCAAGTAGTTCTCAAGTTATAATGAAGAGTAAAATTCATGTATGTTGCACTGTGACCCCAGAAACGAGGTCAAAGTCATTCATGTACTGTCTGAGCATGACCTTCATACAAAAACATTAACATGTGCAGCATCACAGTACTTACTCAAAACAGATCTGAAGTTATCAAGTAAACAGTCAATTTTGTGTCAGTTGTCCCGTGAATTAGCATTAGAATGCCAGTTGACTTACATAGTAATCAATAGGAAAGCTGCATTGATCGATAAGTACCCGAATGGAAAATACTTAAAAATCAAGAATCTAAAGCAGTGCCACCTTGTAAACACTTTGTTTGACCCTTCCACAAGAACATATCCATCACATTTCACTTTAATCTGAGTGACGGTTCTGAGAACAAGTGAAAAATAACAAAACCATATAAAAAATTCATTAAAAAAAAATAGAAAAAATTGCAGTGCCACCTGGTGAACAAATTGGGAACTATGCATCCCCGGGAGTGTCTATGAACGATATCAAAACAACTGGGTGAGCAGTTTCAGAGGTGAAGAGTTTTTAAGGTTTGCCCCACAAAAAACAAAAAAATTCATAAAAATTCGAAAAATCAATAGAACGTGACCATTTGAACAAACTTGGTAGAGATCCACCCAAGGCACATCCCCACCAAGTTTGAAGTAAATCTGGCCAAATGTATTTAAGTTACAACCATTACAAGAAATTCCCATGTTAAAACTTTCCTATTAAAACTTTTGTAAAGATTTTTGAAAAAAAAAATCATAAAAAAAACAAAATTCATTGGAACATGACCATGGGAACAAACTTGGTAGACACCCACCCAAGGTACATCCCCACCAAGTTTGAAGTTAATCTGGATGATGGTTTTGGAGATGAAGTCGAAAATGTGAATTAGCATTAGAATGCTCATTGACTTCCATAGTAATCAATAGGAAAGCTACATTGACCGATAAGTACCCGAATTGAAAAAGTCGTTAAAAATAAGGAATCTGCAGCATTCCCACACAGTGAACAACTTTGTTTGACCCTTCTACAAGGAACATATCCACCACGTTTCAGCTTAATCTGAGTAACGGTTCTGGGAAAGAAGTCGAAAATAGCTAGAACACACAAAAATTCATAAAAAATTAGTAAAAAATTGCAGCGCCACCTGGTGAACAAATTAAGAAAACGGAGTCCCTAGGTGTCTTTCCGTGTGATATCAGAGCGATTGAGTAAGCGCTTTCGGAGAAAAAGATTTTTAAGATTTGTCCAAAAAAAGAACAAAAAAATTCATTAAAAATCCAAAAATCACTGGAGCATGATCATTTGAACAAACCTGGTAGACACCCACCCAAGGTACATCCCCATCAAGTTTGAAGTTAATCTGGCTGACGGTTTTGGCGAAGAAGTCGAAAATGTGAATTAGCATTAGAATGCTCATTGACTTCCATAGTAATCAATAGGAAAGCTGCATTGACCGATAAGTACCCGAATTGAAAAAATCGTTAAAAATCAGGAATCCGCAGCATTCCCACATCGTGAACAACTTTGTTTGACCCTTCTACAAGGAACATATCCACCATGTTTCAGCTTAATCTGAGGGACAGTTCTGGAGAAGAGAAGTCGAAAATAGCTAAAACACACAAAAATTCATAAAAAAAAATAGAAAAAAATTGCAGCGTCACCTGGGGAACAAATTAAGAACAAGGTGTCCCAGGGAGTGTTTCTGTGTGATATCAAAGTAATTGGGTGAGCGGTTTCAGAGAATAAGATTTTTTAAGATTTGCCCAAAAAAGAACAAAAAAATTCATTAAAAATAAAAAAATCAATGGACCGTGACCATTTGAACACACTTGGTAGACACCTACCCAAGGCACATCCCCACCAAGTTTGAAGTGGATCTGGCTGACGGTTTCGGAGAAGAAGTCGAAAATGTAAATTGTTGACGGACGACAGACGGACAGACGGACGGACGACAGACGGACGAGGGACGGAGGACCATAAGATAAGCTCAGCTGACTGACAAGTCAGCTGAGCTAAAAAAAAACAGCAGCAAGACCATATTGCACTTGCATGCGAATTATATTTATTGCACACATAATTTACATATTAAAGAATATATACCATACTTTCTACATATAAAACGTCTTTGGTCTTTCCCAGTGCCTGGTGTCTCAAGTTCCAGCCCAGTCCATCTATACGGACAATCCTCGAAGAAACAATAACAATTCTCTTGTAATTTTATTACTGTAAAATTTGGCAAAGGTCTTATCTAGGGATGCCATCAAAAATTAAATCTGGTAAAATGAAAAATTCCTACTTGTTCTGCATTCCCTGCCCCTGTCCTTATAAACAAGAAATTTAAAGCTGGAATGGCCTCCACAGACATGAATATAATAATTATATAGGATTATCAGCTGTTAACACTTCTTTTCCTTAAAGGTACAAGCATAATGGACCAGTAGTGCACATTACTGTCTACACAAGATGAGATCTGAAACTGTTTGGTAGACAGCAAAATATGTGAAAACCTGGGTAAAACTATCCTCAAAATTGAGATTTTGTAATTCAATATGTCATAAAGTTTAGCAGGAAAGGCCATGCCAATTAACGACATTCTCAAGTATATTTTGAACAAAATTGATGATGATGGGTATTTGGAAAAAAAAAATACTTATATGAATGTTTTTCACATAATCATTGAAAAAACACATTTTTTTTCTTTTTGATAAGTTAAGCGAGGGTTAGAGTGGGCGCTCTACCCCTTTCCCCTTGAATTTTGACCAATTCAACAACTTTGCTTGGCATGTGTTACTGAGTGCCCAGCCAATACCAAGAAAAGATGTTGACCTGGAGCATGTTATCTTGATGGCTATACTCTGTAATTCTCATTCAAATTGTTTGTCATTAACCCTTTCCCCCTTGAATTGACACTGAGTCAACAACTTTCCTTGGCATGAGTTGGGCATATAGTGCCCAACTCATGCCAAGGATGTTGTTGACCTGGGGCATATGATCTTAATAGGGTTCATCTACAATTCTCAGTCAAAATGTTTATCATTGCTGCCAAATTTACTTGAAAATGCTGAAGCAGAAGACATTTGACCACCAGACGGTTTAAGGGCAAAAGGGTTAATGTTGAAATTGGACCAGTGCAGAGGACATTTGATCCATGGACCACTGGCACCATTAGCCAAATGCTATAATTTCTTTGGTTCGGGTAAATAAATTTTCAAAAGACTGAATTGTTTTAAAATGAATGAAGCTTGCTTTTACTTCCAATTTCGAGTCCAGATTTTTGAAGTCCAGCTCTAGCCCTGTGACCCCCAGGTGGCTCTGCCCAGTATAAGGGGAAAGGGCTAGAATAATATATTGATACTGGCAGTTCCTGAGAAAACTCTCAAATATTTGGGGTTTTTTTGCCTGACAAGTGTACCTACATCCCATTCCCACTCACAAAATTTTACTTTTTAAAAGAAGTCTCCTTCTATTGTATCCAATATGAAACTCTGATGGCATCCACAAGACACAAGTCCTTCTTGTGTGGAGAATAGATCACATTACAATACCCAATCTTGATGATGGCCTAACATTAATTTTGTTCCGTGAGTTTGAAATGACTTAAGGAGGATTGTATTTTTGCAAAAAAGTGACACCTGATAATTGTGCAATAATGATGTTCTTGATATAACATTAGCTGTAAGCCTTCAAAACTTCTCTGTAAGTGTACAATAATTCACTTGTAAATTTTTACATAGAGATGCTTGTTGTGATAGGCTATTTCAATCACAAATTGATGACAGACTATGTTTATCATTCACTTGTGAACACACAAGCTACCCAATTCAATCAACACAGAGTAAATATTACATTGTGCGATTCACTTAACATAGACCAGTACAACACACTCTTCCCATATGAGCACCGTCAAGCTCCATAATTCAATGCACACAGACCAAACGTTACCTTGTCTTTCCCCTGTGAGCAGCTTTTAGCCACAAGCTGAAACAGTAGCAAAAATACAATAAATCAACTCTTTCAGTGCTAATCACAACTTAAGTTGTGCTCGTCTGAATTCTTATTACCATTCTAGATTCGAGTTCCTCATAAAACGACCTTTCATTCAAATAGCAGCATCGATATATATATCCACAAAAAAGACTGGTAAGAGTCCAGAAAGTCCCTTCGTGTGTCCAAAGGACACAAAGGAGAGCTACTGCCTCGTCTTCCAGCCCTGCACTGAAAGGCTTCACTGTCTCTGAGCAGTTTGAACACCCAATACAAAAACTGGTGACTTATATCCTTCCATGGTAAACAATTATAACCAGAGACTTCCACCCAAGACTTGCTTGTTAAAAGCACTGAATAATGCACTAAAATGATAAACTATATAGTACATCCGGGAGACGGAATTATAGGATGCCCCAAAATACAGAAATAGCTGCAAGGGGAGTAAAAGAGGGCCAGCACCTTTAAGATGCCAGCTTAGCTGACAACTCATCTTTAAAAATGCCTTCTTTGACCATTAAATCTGTTTAACCAGTATAAATAATGCCAAAGTGTAAGAGTAATGGAGAGTGAACTAATGAGCTGGCTGCTCTAGGTGACCAATGGGAAAGCGGGGCATATATATTAGTGAACCTGTCAGAAACTCTCTTAATGCCAGACATGTTTGTAACCAATCAGCAGACCTGTTTTAATTGCAAAAAAAAAAAAAAAAACATAACACACTGTGTCCATGACTTGATGCTGCATTGTTGGCTTTACAGTTGCAGCCCGTACTTCTTTATAAATGACCTAGGACTTCTTCCTGAAGAAAACAACCGGTCTCCTTCACTCTTGAACAGACTGCACATTTTGACAAGATCTATCCACTAACGAACAGTAAAACTATTACACCACAGAAACACCTGAAGCTTTGACCAATTTGGGGGTTAATTGAAAAAAAAAAAAAAAGAAAAGAAAAAGAAAGAACAACTGAAACATGATGTATGTATGTACCCAGTGACCAACAGCTTCAGCAATAAGGAACCCTTCTTGCATGCAAAGCACAGTACCCTATTCTTTGCCTTCAAAACTGGACTTTCTCCATCACGTGAGTGAAAAATCAATGACGGAGTCTCATGGCTCATGTTTACGCTAATTCTCACATCACACTGGACCATTCTGCAGTTCATCCCATGGCGCCATGCTTCCATACTCTTGCATGTGTTTTGAACTCGACCATTAACATGGCCAGGTAAGAGGTGCAATTGAAACAGGTTTCAGACATGGTGAAATTTTATCTACCTTAGTGCCTCTATATTTTTTTTTTATGTAAACCAGGTCTTGAGTTTTCTGCATGACACCAAGATAACAACCAAATTAGTGCATTGTGCAGATGTAACCTACATTCTGTATGAAAGTTCACATCCATTTCCAAATACACTAAGGGTACCTACATGTATATATGGCAGTTAATGGAAACTATCATCTTGCGAACTGACACTTTTACAACTGCTGTTTCACCTTCTGCTGTACATAATTTTGACGTTCCTCTTTTTTTAGGAATAATTTGACTGCGTACTTGTAAATTATAAAACATTAAGTCACAAGAACTAAAACAGAATTTGTACTGAACAATACAAACATTAATGCTTGGCATATTTTTGGACACAACAAAGCTGTGGTCGTACCCAAAAATTTGTGTTTCCATTTTAACGGTTGTGTTTCACAGCTGTATTGCTACACAACTATACTGCAGTAATACATGTGTCAAAACTGACAAGTTGCACTGCTTCACAAAAACTACCATATTGCATGGGAAAATTGTGACATGAAACTGCCAGAGTGTACTACTTGAATGTATTATCCTAGTCCCACCCAATCACACCACAGTGACCTGATGTCAATTGTCCACTGCCTCATCTGTTTAGTTTCAATTTCTTTTCAATAGAAAACATATTTGGTGAGAATTTACACAAGAACTATTAATGAAAGACAAAAAAAAAAAAAAGGGGGGGGGGGGAAAGAACCTGGGGAGGCAGCTGCATCTGACCTGCTCCAACTGCTAGGTATTCAAGTGTTCAAAACTTACCATTGAATCCCCGGACAGTAAGAGATCTGTACCATTTTATATGGAGACAAAACAGAATGAGGCAAATGAGCAAGAACAGCTGTGCAACAGGATGCTGCCAGTGTTGCCATGTGCCCAAACCCAGTCAAAAGTTGTCCTTGCCTACAAAAGCATAGGGAAGGATTCAGGAGTTCTAAGCACCATGGTAACTGGATGAGTGATCTTAATCTTGATACATGGTTACCAGGGTAACATGAGAGATCTTATCTCTGAAATATTATCACCATGGTAACTGAATGGGAGAATGGTCTTTACTCGGACACATGGCATCTACCTTGTGGCCCACACAACTACAAATAATTGTAACTTGGGGCTGTTCCATAAGATGCTATGTGGTTGGAAATTGAACATGGTAAAACTTGCCTTCCATTAAATATGTACCCTAGATAAAGTGAAATCTTAAAATGTGCTCTCCATTAATGATGCAAACTGCAATGATAAAGAGAAACAAAAGGAAATTTTTAAGTAAAGGTTCACATACATCCGTTACCAGAAAAAATAAATGTAACGTAATTCAGGAAATGCAAATGTTTGTCCCAATTATTTGCTGGAACAGCCTTATGTCTGAATTACCACCTGTAGTCAAATGCACCTCTCAAGCATTTTCATTGCAACTGTGTGCTCTTCATGCACCAGTCTGACCCCTTACATTAATGTACAATGTTAAAACGGAAAGAGTCTACGCAAAGTTACAACTGGACAATGACACAAGTCATCAAATATCTCCTCCATCAACACTTTCCAAAGATAACAACTTTCAGTATACATGTATTAAAACCCTCATACGCATCCATAAATACCAATGTTTATGACATCAACACTTCCAGTGATA
Organism: Hermodice carunculata; assembly: GCA_964020975.1. Classification (NCBI taxonomy): domain Eukaryota; kingdom Metazoa; phylum Annelida; class Polychaeta; order Eunicida; family Amphinomidae; genus Hermodice; species Hermodice carunculata. The sequence goes on from CAXHWN010002491.1 coordinate 50,100, forward strand.
ATAAATAACATCCATAAAATCTGGATAAAGAAATAAATAAAAGTGATACTGTCCATAGTTCATCACATGCATTTCAATGATACCTTACAATATAATGTATATATATATTATAATAAATTATTTTATCAGTTTCTACTCTGCCACAATAAAAACCCCATAACTACATTTCATCTGTTCACACATGATTGATTTAACAAGACACACATCCACAAGTTTGACTAACTACAGCTAATTTGATGCCACATTTTCCACAGGTGGGCTACAATCAGGATCCCGTCCAACGTCAGGGAGAGAAATGCACCGCCTTGCTGCACCTAAAATAACCACACACTATACTGGTCACCACATTGTCACATATCGTAATTCTGTACATAAACATTTCATTGGCTCTGTACAACTACAGGACCTCTTATGGCACCTCCGTCAGCCACCGGTCTTCTGTCAAGATTAACCCAGCTATGATACTCTTTCCATCACTAGCTTTAACTTTGGTGGCGTCGCCCATTGGGTCTATGCTGCTAAATGCCCAGGCAATGAATTTGTAAAAATACCACTGCAAGCTGTTCATAAGCCAAGTTGATATCTCAGGTCTCTGGCCACTGGCAGGTCGCAGGTCATTAGAGATGGGCTGACCATTCCCCATACATGTATATTTTAAAAAGTTCACAAGTAAGGTTACCAGGGCCAAACCTTCCCTTTTTTAAAAAATGTGTGGATCATTTTCATGAAAATAATCTTACAGAATCTTTGTCACATTAATGACAAATACCAAAGAGACTTCTTAAGTTCTATGAATACAATATCCTGCCCAAAACATGTTTCTTGGTGGCTTTTGCTTGGTCACTGTTTAAGTCAATGGTAAAGTAATAAGAATCGAACATCTTGCCTGTAGGTGTCGCTACAGGTAACTTCCCCTGGTATCAATGCACCTGCTGCAGGTGGGGACACCTGGAGGATAAACAAAATCTACTTCATTCATTGGTTGAAAATGTCATATGACAAAGGAAGCAGGTGCTGCCACCTTGCAAAATAATGCATCTGACATGCCCTATTTATCCCCAATGACCTGTGACTTGGACACTTGGGGGAGGCAATCTGCATATGACATTATTTCCTGTTAAACTCAAATACTTGTGACACCTCTTCCTGTGGACAATCAGTAACCAATTAATGAGGCTGGATTTGTTTTCCCACCAGGTGGCTCCACTTGCAAGGAGATCAACATAAAGCCCAAGTTACCAATGGTTCCATCTGCAGCACATATCGTCTATTAAAGAGACAAACTGCAGCTGAACATGCTCAGTGGAGATGGTTATTTACCCAAGTAACACTTACCCATGCACAAAAAATCTGGGAAGTTCCATGAAGAGTATTACCATGCTAGATATGGTGTTATGGCCAGCCCACAGCTTTACCTTTCAAACTCAGTCTTTTGGGGATCACCAATGCGGGCAAGGAAAATTTCAAAGCATTAGCCTTTGGGGCAACCACAAATTTGCTTTTATACAGGATTTCTGGATGAAAGGACAAATGAGTCAGAGTCAGAGTCAGGGGGGGGGGGGGAGGGGGGGGGGAGGTGGCAGCAACCAAAATATCAAAACAACATATCAGGAGGATAGCAGCCAAAAATGTGAGCCCGGTTTTCACATGCTAATACACTGATACTCATTAGCAAGTTCATGTAATTTTTGTGGCAAGGTGTTTTCCTTGGGGCTAGCAATTCTAACTTTCTGTTAGCCATGTGGGCATGTGGATTTAAAAAAAAAAAAATTCCCCATCCTTATTTATTTTTTTTACTTGACGCAAAAGTCACATAAATATGTGCAATAGGAATGGCCAATGACAAGAACGATGTTTTTCACTGAGCACGTTCACACAAGGATTCCTTTTATTCCATCACTTTGGAAGATTACGCTTATCACTGTTTCCCAAAATCTTTGATTTATAATGTCTTTGATGCTGGACTACTGCAAAATGCATAATGCTGGGCTATCACGAATATTACACTAAGCATAATAATGAGGATTGCAATGCGCATAAATATTGTATGTTGACTGTTTGTCTTACATTGTCAACAGAAGTGTTGACAGCTCCAGACTAAAATCAGCAGTGTTTCCAACTCTGACCGAGCCTTTCACATACCCCCACCCTCACCCCCCACCCCCACCCCACATCCCCACCTTTTTCCCCATGGGACTTGCCCGTTGCACCTATCAAAAACTCTCTTAAATTGTCTGCCAGGTCTGCCATCAACACTGGGACAAAGAGAGGATTAATAATCAGGTTTGAGGGCCAATCACAGCTAACAGGGACTCGCATAGAGGTATTCACTTGCCATTAAAAGCCGCAGCTGATTCCGCGGGTATCTCAAATATGTTTTGGAGCATTTTCAAAATACAAATAATATTTTGCAACCATTTGTTTTATTGTCCTGATTGCTTTTGTTATTTTATATATTCTGTCTAGTTGACAGGAATCCAACTAAACAAAAAAGAAAAAAAAAGAGGGGGTATTATGCACTGCCATTTCCTGGTTCAAAAGGTACAGAAAAAAGACATGACCTCAACAGGCAAATCTTGCTTTAGAATATTGCTAGTTTCCATACTAATACCCCATTACACTGTAAGCCAACACAGCCCAGTTCTCACAGCTGTGTCATACCACACTCCAATGTCTTACATTTAATTTATACACCTAATTAGCAATATATAACTATGCATCCTACTTTGGCAAGTAAATATATGTGCCCTTGATAGCATTGGTCTTAAAATTCATTTGTTCAACTTCAACCCTGACTCACCCCATTTTTTGAGGCCCAAATAAATTATGTACAAACTTTCTGTACAAAAATAACACTTACTTAACCACGTGTGTAAAAAGATTATATGACACGTGCGACCACCATTGTGGTATACAAATTGAGTGACCCAAAGTCCGATGAAATGCATTGGAACTATAGCATCGTTTTCAATGTTACAAGGGGTCATTATACATTGTTTAATGTTGTTTGGGGCCTCCACTTTCCTACACATATGGCCAAGCAAAGCACAAGAGATCAACAGAAAAGCACCAAAATAATGCTGGTCACATAAAATAAATATAGATGCATATAAAAAGCAGGTACACACGGCATTAAGGTAACAGTTGCTGATTAGACAGAGAAAGAGAAAAATGGTTTTTTGTTTTTGTTTTCTCTTTATATATTTGATGATGCAACAAACACTGAATGAGCATAAATGCATTAAATGGAACAGATACACCATCACTCTCTTTCTCTGTCCATTCAAAAAGACACAACATTCCTCTGAGTACAAAACTGCTAGCTCCATATAGCAGCTACTACAGATATGTGAAAGACCTAATTTGCAACTCTACTAACATATGACGAATCATGTATCTATGAACATGACTACAGTCAACCATTTCAATCACAGGACAATATTCATGAATTTGTAGATAATTCTGTTAAAGATATCAGTCTTTTTTTTTTTTGTTCTTTTTAGTATGCAATGCATTTCCATGTATGCAACTCTCTAAGAACATTGGAATACCCTAACCACAATTAGATCACCATTTCATAACATCAAGCACCCCTGTCCTCATGTTGAAAGCCATTACACGAGGAACCAGCTGCAAAAATAAAGTATCACATAGACCATATGATTGTTCTCTTAATTACCAAAAATGATGCTTCTGTGAAGGAGAATATCTGATCACATTTAGCCTACAATATATATGTAATAATACATATATGATCAATAATTTAGCAATAGAGCATTCCCAAATCTCTGATGGTTTATCCCAAGCAGGAAAAAACATCTACTCCATTCTACAACAGCTCTTAATTTTCATACACATAATTTCCATCAAGATCTGAGTAAATTCTTCTGGTTTCCCCGTTTGACTGCTCTGCCTCAAAATTGCATTACCCCATTCTTGTGGGCAGAGGGTACTTGATCACATGCTTGACATTTATGCTGCTACCTATTTCTACACGTCTGCTTAAATGGTAGCTCAAGCATTAATTCTTTCCTAATTTAACTGCTTCTTTTTGAAGTAAGACTTTACTATGATGAAAAAAATCAAGTGAAAAATTCTTCAGTGTCAGGACAGACTTCAAAAACAACTTTTTTTTTTTCATTTTTAATCTGACTAGAGTTCGGTGTAGTCAGGATCTTGTGACATTTTTTTCCAATGCATAATTTTTATAAATACTTTTGGAGAGTCTAGAATTATGAGATCTAGATGAGGTTCGGTGATGTGTGATTCATGGCGCACAAAAAGTGAGTGTTCCATGAACTTGCTTCATTTATCTATCATTGTCTGTTTTCAATGAAGCCTCCCCGCTATTCACATCAGAAACATACACTGGAACACGGTAGCGACTTGCCTGCGTGGACAGACACAGTTATGCACTACTTTTAACAGGCTTCTGAGTTTCTTCTCACTGTCGTGAGCTCACAACCCATGCCCTGGAACACATCTGCCACTCTGAGTCGGTCTATGCAGGCAAACTCTTGACTGACATCAAATTTAAATTTCCCATTGACATGATTATAAACATATTTTCCTAAAACTAATTTAGAGCCTTCACAGCAGGTCAAACATTTTAAGTGCCCTTGGATGAAGTTAGGTATGCACTCATTTTTCCGTCATCATCAAACTTTGACAATTTAATTTTAACACACATGATAAGATATCTACGTTAAAGTAATCTTGTTGCCCTACTTCAGCAATGCCTATAGGTCTTCTTATTTCATTGTCTTTCAAATAATTGTCCCTTGTTTTGTTTTAACTTAAAAATTATAATTATGTGAACCTCACTGTATCTTTTTTAAACAAAAAACATGGAAGAGAAACATTACAGGCATAGATTTAGCTCTAGGTCTCACAGCAATCACCAGCAGCCTAATAATATTACTGACGACAATGACATGAAAAACATCCAAATGTGACAAGAACATACTGGGACATAGCTCAAGAAACAATATTATCTTGGGAAAATGTCTAAAATTTCAACATTAAGATTTTATCATTGAGTCTGACCTACCTGTCATACTCAACATGGAATGGTCACTACATTATGCTGAAACTGTTTCAACTATAGATTTTTTAATGATTTCTCCAAAATTTTGAGAAGATCCCTGGTCATCTGCGACTGACTCCAGTGTGCCCATGCTGTTCGTCTCCACTGACTTTGTGCTGTCTGAGGTCACGTCTGAAGAAGCTGTACACCTGGTCTGATTTCCAAGCTCACACCCAGGTGACGCTAGTGAGCTGTGACATATAACAGGACATTGCTTGGTTTGTTGGGAGGACTCGACATGGGACGCTGACCGTGTAAAGCTGTGAGTGAGTGTAGTGCTGGAGTCACAGAGACTGAGGTACGATGCCCCATGGTTAGCCTCCTCAGCCTCGTCACTGGGGCTTAGATCTTGACGTACTGGCTTGGCCGTGTTGGTCTCTGTCATGGCAGCATAAGACGCGTCTACTTCAGCATCTGCTTTGGGGACATCAAGAATGTGAGATCCGTCATTGGCTCTATGTATACCCATATAGCCCTTGGACTTTTCCCCATGTAGATGTGATGAGGACCCCTTGAGAGGCTGGAGATGGTGTTCCGTGTTTGAGTGGTCAAGGGTTTTTGTGCCCATTCCCTTGACATATCCCCCTATGTCTTGATATGCTACCTCCTCTGAGCTATCATATCCAGTGTCCCTTGATGCTGGAACCTTCTGGTCTGTTTTAGACTGTTGGAAAGACGAAGAATCTTGGTGGGTGAAATGTCCTGGGACATCAATATCTGAGTCAACCTGGTGCAACAGTTCTGTTGATGTACTAGACAGTGATTTGTCCACACTGTTGCATGGAGGTCCTGGGTAGAGGTAGTCCTGGGATTGTGGATGCAAGTGAGACCCTGCCTCACTGGGATACATAGACCCCACATTGTTATGCTGCTGAGATTGCCCCTCCATTCTGACAAAACTTCCGTACTGGTCCCCTGCCCCTCCCCATGCCATAGACGCAGACCCAGAGTAACTCGGAAAGCGAATCGGGTTGAGAATCTCTGAGATGGGCTCTAATTTGTAAGCAGATGTGGAGTTGTTCAAGTCCATGTACTTTTGCTCTGGAGGAGCTGTTGAAGGCTGGTAACTGGCCCCTGTTGGAATGCAGTAATTTTGGCTCGAAGATTCTTTTTCCCCTCCAGCGTTAAAGCCTGACAGATTTTGGTAGCTGTTGACATGCTGGCTTTCATCACATGATGCGCTGGCATCACCATCACTCGAACAGTCGCTGCTCTCCGAGTATGAACTGTCTTCTTTGAACTGGTAAACACCCGGGTTTTCTCCATGATAATCTTCCTCCGAGTCATTAAACATGAGCACTCTGGGCAGAGACTCATTCTGTGATGTTATTACCCCTGAAACCCCCACAACCTGATTTTCATTTTTGTATTGCACAGAAAGGTCATTTTGGGACGCACATTTTTCTACGTCCATTGTGCTTCCAAACTGGATGTCTTGCATCATGAGGTCACTGACTTCAGAGTTCTGGCAATCCTTGCAACTCCCCCGCTCGTTACTGTTAAAACATTCTGGATCGTCTTGCTCCGATTCGCTCCCCGAGTTTGGATCTGACCCTTCACCTTCTTGACCCAATTCATGGCCCAACTCTCCTTTGATATGCTGCAGGTATTTTCGACGATGTTTCCGATGTTCACGCTGCTTTTTCTCTAGCTCTATTCTCATTAATGTATGAATGAAGTGAGTCCGTACACGTATTGGGTTGAATTCAATGCGACCCGAGATATTTCCACAGCCATCTTTGCTACAACCACATGGGAATGATAGGCGATCCACTTGGCATTTAATGCCAGCTTGGCTGCATGCACACGTATCTGGGTCACAGTAAACTCGACAGTCACAACCACACACTTCCCGTGACATACGGATGTCTTTGCATTCCTCTTTTTCTGTCGTATCAATTCTCTTCACACCAGATTGTCGCAACAACATCCGTCGTTGCCTGGTGGCTACTGGTTGCAGGAAGTAATAGTCATCAACGTTAAGATCCTCTTCTGAGTCATCGGAATCAGATCCTGTCTCTGATGATTTATGGGAAGATGATTCAGGTTTAAATTTCTTATTTAGGAGATGTGGGAATTTACCCCGTTGTTGCTTCAGAATCTCCCGGTGTATACGGGATTGTTCCTTGGAGTAGCCAGACAGGGAAAAATTTTCCACTCGCGTATGCTTGTCTGCCATTCCTACAAAAGACACAGGAATCGTGTGAAAAGCTAGACATAATTTAGATTACTGCAAAGTCTTTAGCCATATGATTTCATTGGTGCACAACCCTCTTTTATGATAGCACCAAAAGCTGTTTGTATCAAAAAAGAAGAGGAAGAAGAATGAAAAATCATTATTATTGCCACAGGTCTGTGATCTGATCTGCAATTGCAAAGACTGAATCACTGCCAATTTCATTTTGTCTGTATGACTTTGTTTGATTCCAAAATAATCTGGTGCATTCTATGTGTATACATACTTTATACATACTTCACACTAAAAAGTCCAGGTACATTTCCACTCATTTTCATGAGATTTCAACATACAGCCTGGGAAAAGTCAAAAAAACAAAAACAAAAAAAAAAACAAAAACAAAAACAAAAAAAACTGTTTTAATTACAGTGCCACATGGTGAACAAATATTAAGGTCTAGGGGTTCCCAGTAGTGTTTCTATACAATTTCAAAGCAATAGAGGAGAGCAAAAACAGAAGACTCTACTGAGCACTCTTCTGTAGAGGGTATTTCAGTCATTTAGGACTAGAGTTGTGTATTCCCATTACTTTTCATTTTAATTTACAGCTTAATAACTTTAAAACCACTTGTTGCAGAAACAGCAAAATTTGTGTGGTAAAATTATGTACATAGCTGAAATGTTCACATAAATTTTATTTTTGCAGCTTCAACATGGTTAAAAGTAGTCTTTTAATTTGAGGTTAATTTAACATGCAATTGAATAGGAAAACACACTATTAAAAATTACTGGAACATAACCACTTGTCCAACCTTGGTGAGACCAACCCAAGGTACATTGCTACCAAGTTTTAAATGGATCTGGCTGATGGTTTTGGAGAAGTCAAAAATGTAAAGCGTGGATGGACAGACAATGGACAGACTGACAATGGATGCTTGGTGATTTACCATCCTATAAGCTCAGCTGACAGATAAGTCAGCTGAGCTAAAACAAAAAAAAAAAAAAAAAAAAAAGGGGGGAGTTTGGAGTGCTGAAGAAGATGGACCTTGAGATGTGTGCCATACCCATCAAGTGCATGGGCTGCAAGGTCAGATGTTGATTGGTTCATGCTTAATTTGCGGCAGTCATTTCTTGTTGCATGCTTTCTGCACCTCATCAAACTCTGATATGGATCCTACTTAGTACAAGCTTTTCTTGTATCAACAGCACTGGTACGTACCCTAGCAATAGTTTGCAGACCATTTGCCTGTATGCACTGAATGTGAAATTTCTATAGATTGTGAGGGTGTCCCTTTTGAAGACTGCGTCATCAACTGCTTTCCTCAGTGGACTGTGCACAGGAAAGTTGTCAGTTAATCACTTAATTATCAGTCTTGATGAAAAAGGGGAAAGGCACGATCTGCAATACTGGACTATTTCTGGCAATTTTAATGGGAAAAAGTTGCATGCTGATGGACCAGTAAAAAACTGCTGTATGAACAAGATCATTGTTGGCAGCCAATCATGGTTTTAGCTTTGAGCCCATCAGTATTCTGAACAACAGAAATAGAAATTGCCAGTCTGGTCTGAAAGCTTAATCCTTCCCCGTTATATCAGCCAAAACTGCCTGATGGTCAAATGTTGCATGCTTCATTGTGTTTGACTATGGGATGACTTAATATTTTCAAAAAGGGAACAGCTGACTCATTTTTAACCTTAACAGTGTTGATTTCAGACTGAGTCAATAGCTTTCTTGGGACACTTTGCATGTAATGTGTGCAAAGTGTCCAGAGGGAAGCTGTTGACTCAGGCTACTTTTTGCTTTTAACTGAACAGTTAGGCATACTGGTATTTGAATGAAAGGTATCTTCATGAGGAATTTGAATCTTTTAACCAAACTATGTTTAATGGTAATGAGAAAACCACTATAGCTGTGATTAGCACTTTCAAGGTTAATTCAAGGAGGGAAGGGTTAATATTTTCAGGCATGCCCCACATCCATACGGTAGCTTTCCCTTGTGCCAAGTGGGTGCATTCAGCGCAATCCATGCCCAGGAAAGCTATTGGCTTAACCTTATTCTGTCAGATCAGAAATGAGTTAAAGGCAAATCAGATGTGTTAGCCACAGATTAAAATATTCCTGGCCAAATTCGATTCTGTCAAAGCATTCTGGCCCTGAGCGTGCAATGTATATATGTTTTTGGCTGCAACTTGGAAGCATACCGTATCTCCGCACTGCTGGCTTTTGCTTAGAACACCAAAAGGAAAATGTCACTGACTCAAAACTAATACTTTCAAGAGCATTTCTTCTGAGCCACATCTATTCGTAAACTCTGCACATACAACATTTAGGGCTAGTTACAGTAGTAGGCCAGTGAGCATACTAGCATCTGTGTCAAAGTAGGAATGTTGTACTGTATGCAACATGTGCACAGTACATGTTAAACCTGTAAACATGACTTACCGAGGGACGATCCTCCCTGACTCGGAACACACACAAATCCCTGCTTGCGGTTGAAATAAAACACTGTGACTCCCTTAAATTTGACTGATTTCTTCTGCTTTTTGTAAGGAGGATAGCTACCTGTAAATCAGAAAAAAAAGAAACATATAGCTACCTGTAAATCAGAAAAAAAAAGAAACATACAGCATTCATACCTTGATTCATGGCTTTCATTATCAAGTCAAGCGTATATACATACATGTATTGTGCCAGTGGTCTATGTTTGGGGGAAATATTGACCATGTTGAATGACACCATTTCTCATCCTTGCTGTGCTAACTTCATTATCTGCATACACATATTAAAATACAGTTGAACATTTGTCAAGAAATGACCAGAGCAAGTCTGAGCTTACCTCTTTCAGTCCCAATCATGACTTAAAACGATCTACTGAAGTCAGGACTGTCTAGTCTGAATTATCCCTAGGATCCTGATTTGTATTCCTCGTAAAAAGACTTTTAATTCAAATACCAGTATGCCTACAGTTCCAGAGAGAAAAGCTGTTGACTCAGTCCAAAATTCGGCACTGAAAGAGTTAATTTAGTTAAATATGAATGCCTCCTATTCAGTCCATCTGATTTGTGACACACAGAGAGAAAAAGTTCAGAGCTCATTTTCCCACTGATCTTTCTGCAAAGGAGACACCTAATGTGTCCATCCTTGAGGCTTGTGGCAAAGCCGTATCCAATGAACCAGGTACCAAAGCTGTAGGATTTTAATTTATTCAAATTAGGTAAACATTCAAAATGTAAATCTTGAATAGCTTCAAAAGCTATTATAGATACAGGTGCCATTCCTACTTTAATTTATGGGTTTGTGGCAAAGCCCCATCCAATGAACCATAAACCAAAGTTGTAGGCTTTCAATTTATGTAAATTAGGCAAATACACAAAATTAAAATGTTGAATAGCTTCAAAACTATTATAGATACTAGTTTCATTCAAACTTCATTTCATAAGTTTGTGACATGGTCACATTCAATGAACCAAGAACCAAAGTTGTAGTATTTTACTTTATAAAAATTAGGCTAATGCACAAAATTTTGATTATGTTGAACAATGGCAAAGTGTAGCATTTCAAACTGTTCTCATTTTGAAGGCACCCAGACAGATTTGCTGTGAAGCAAATCTTCCTTTCTTGTTAATGGTCCACCTTCATATGTTGAGTGGATTTTAGCAATAGATGTTGGGAACTATACACATGTATCATGTCTATCAATTATTATACTGCATTGATTTTCTGTTTGTTTATAGTTCAGCGTCACATGTTCAGTGTTCTTGTGACAATGTTTTGAGCCTTGTCCTCTTGAATTAACAATGAGTCTACAGCCTTCCTGGACATGGGCTGAGTTATTAGCTGACCTCATGCCAAGCAAAGCCGTTGACTTGGCACATGTTTCCTTGATAGGTCTCATCGACAATAATATTTCCTCAGAACTGTTGTTCATGAAAGTGGAACTTTGTCTTAAAAACAAAAAACAAAAACAAAAAAAACCAAAAAAACATCAGGTATTTTTGGCAAATCTAAGGTAATGTCCAACCCTGAAATATGATTTCACTTTAAAGCCAAATATCACAGAAACATGTACCTCTGACATGATAAACCTAGATACTCAATCGACAGCAAGTTTTGCAGAATATCACTGGACTAAAGATGGAACTCAAAATTCAAAGTTGTATATAAACACAAGCATTCTCTTCAAAAATGTCCTTTTTTTGTAAACTTTGGGGTATTTCTCAAAAAAATATTCAAGATAAAATAGTCCAATTTGTGCTACTATAATGTCAGCACATGTATTTGCAAAAACATATCAGGACTTTTTCATACCTGTATGTGTTTGTTTACAATGGTGATACAAAAATTGGAAAAAGGTAGTTTTTTGTAAAGTTGATCAAGTTTGCAGGACTCCTCATTTTTGATATGCATTTAAAAAAATCCTGTTCATTTCTTAGAAAATCCCTGATTCAGTTTTGCTTGAGAGAAGTTTAAGAGTAAATCAGTTTTTATTTTATTCAAATTAGAGAATTCATTTTGGAGAAATATCCATGTGAAACAGACATTTCAGAGCAGATACCTATTGTCAGTAATAAAGATCCAAGGTTAACATGGTTCATTGGGTAAAATGTTAACATTGAAAGTAGTTTGTTAATTTATTCATATTGCATCGAGGATAAAACTAAATTTGGAAATATGATAGACAACATACATGTATGTCTTAACAAAATCTTCCCAAATCTCAAAATGAACAAAATAATCTAAAATGGGTTGGACATTGTGTGAAGAGGAAAAGAGCTTTGGGAATCCCTATCAAATTAACTTTCTGAGGCCCCTATGTGTCCACATAAGGCCAAAGAAAATAAATAGTGTGTTTGAGGTTACATGCCAAAAATAAATAGGGTAGGTAGGTAGGCTTTTTTTTTTTTTTAATTTTTGCTCTGAAAACAGAAGAAAAGTGACTTAAAATGGGTAAATTGTGCATTTCATGAGGAAAATCTGCCTAGATTTTTTTTTTTTTCGAAAATCAATAAAAAGTTTTAGGGTAGGGGGGTTTGGGCAAGGGTCGGTAGGGAAACTCCAAACACAGACTTTTTTTTTTGGCCTAACCTTATAGTATGAGACCCTAAGTGTTCACATTACCTTATAGTATGAGGTCCCTTGGTGTCCACATAACCTTATAGTATGAGGCCCCGTGGCATCCACACAACCTGATAGTATGAGGCCCCTTGGTGTCCACATAACCTTATAGTATGAGGCCCCTATGTGTCCACATAACCTTATAGTATGAGGCCCCTATGTGTCCACATAACCTTATAGTATGAGGCCCCGTGGCATCCACACAACCTGATAGTATGAGGCCCCTTGGTGTCCACATAACCTTATAGTATGAGGCCCCTTGGTGTCCACAACCTTATAGTATGAGGCCCCTATGTGTCCACATAACCTTATAGTATGAGGCCCCTTGGTGTCCGCATAACTTTATACAATGAAACCTGTCTTCAAAGACCACCCTAGGGTCACCAAATTGTGATCCCTCAAGACAGGTGGCCTTTTTGACATAGGCAGCATATACTACATGTATTAGACCAAAAGTATTTAGCAAAGTACCCGGAAATTCAGGTGATATGTCAAGACCACGACAATTGTAATTTTCAGCAAAAATGCTGAATATAATGACAATTTGAAATGCTTTGACTTTTAATCAAAGGGAATTTAATCAGTCCATGATCAGAGGGTAAAATAATCTCTTCCAGGGGTAAACCAAAGCATTGATTTTTCATTTATTTTTTGAAGCCTCCAGGGCCTGGTCTTTCTCCACAAATAGACCAGTCAAATAAAACCACTGTTTGCAGCCACATCAAGTGTATGTGTAAAGTTTACCGCATACATCTCCTCAACAGAATAAAACTGACCCAGCCAAAAGCATTCCTTGACATGGCGTGGGTACAATGCACTACAACCATGTCAAAGAAGACTGTTAGCCTGGAGTACACTATCATAATAAATCTTATCTATAATTCAAAACAAAATATATTTTTTTTTCATAAATGAGAAATTTGGGTAAAGACATTAAAACACACAGTGCCTTTATACCTCCAGACATTTTGGGTCAATTTGAGTCAGAAATAAGTACCATAACATTAACTAAATGCCAGCACCACCAAAGTGTGGCCATTGTAATAATAGGTACGTGGTCTTTCATAAGAGTGCCACTGCGGTATTCAATCATAGATTTAATATGCCTTCAGCCATAGTTATGTGCTAGTCCTTCAAAACTGACATTTCCTACAAGTGTTTTCTATCTTTTTTTTCTCTTTTTTTTTTTGCAAAGTTATTCTGCTCTTCAGTCTAGAATAGCATTTGGTATTCCCAGGAGAAAATTAATACTGTTTTCATGGCTTTCTTAATTTCCCGAAGTAATTTGCCAAAATGGCCACGTGAATGGAGGACACAGTATCACTGTCAAGAAGATTCGATGGCTAACAGAAAATATATTGCCTGACTGGTGGGTGTAGATGGATGTTTGGCATTTACTGAAGGCAAGACAGGAAGCAGGGTTTTGGCAAGAGCTGCAATTTTCCTTCTATATTTGCAGATAAATCAGTACGCCAACCTGCCCACTTCCTCCTTGTAGTATGTTGTTTGTTTGTAGTGAATGTCTGGGACAGGACATAATGTTTGTCATACAACGCTGACAGAGTTAAGCTGTACAACGTGATATTTTACTCAATTATGACATCCACAGGAATCGAATGATATATATATATATATATATATGTATATATGGCAGGTAAACAATTATAGTGAAAAGCTATTTTGATACATATTCCATTATAAATGTCACAATAATAATACAACTTTAAACGGTTGGGTTTTTTTACAGTCAGCCTTATTTTGACAGCATTAAGTGAACATCAAATCCTTATATTGGTAAACATACATGTATATTGCCTGATCATACACATAGTTAATTCTGATCTAAATTTACTTCATGTGAACCACATATACATGTATTATCATGAAGAGATGCATATAAATACTGTACCATAACATACTGAAGTACTTTGTGCTTCCGCAAGTGAGTATTTACATGCAACAATAACAATCTATCTTTTTTTAATATTCACAATTTCTTGACTGAAACAAATTCCCTCAAAGAAAATGGCCTATTTGGATCATTGGCTAATGCTGTACAGTGAACACGAATCTGCACTCTCCACACGCAGACGCATATTGTCGGGCTGCGCCATGAATATGGATGTACATGATTGTAAACTCTGACGCGTCAATATCAATGGGGGCAATACATCAGGCTAGAAAGAAAATCTTATTGATTTTCTGAGAATTCCACAGGCCAGGCAGCACAATGTAATATTACGTACACTGCCGAGGTCACAGTAGTGTAATTAAGGTATGGTACAACACTGCAGAGAGGGATGAGAAATGTGACTCGAGATTGAGGCATCAGTCTCCGATTTCACCATTTTCTGTCCATGTAGACACAGCTTCCATGGTCAAGGTGGCTTCTGGTTTATAGTAGCAAGTGGTTGAAGCCAATTAAAGTGCCAGTTATGGTCTATCTGATATTGTGAACCTAGAGATCCCCCACTTGAGTATTTACAAATATTCAACAGCAACATGTTTTGGTCTCACATGTTTTGCCTTATAAATTCTTTCCATCCACTGGGTTCAATAAATTTACTGCAAATCCACTCATTCTTGATGCATTTTGATGTCCCAAATAATAAAATGAAAATGTTACAGTGAAATGCCAAAACCTGACAATTTATGCACATGAAAGTATGAAAGTCAAGCGCTGCAATATTCTGGATCCAGCAAGATAGCACTTCAACTTGTACTTGCTTAGCTCCTACAGTGCCAATCACATCTTAAGTCAATCTAACACAGTCAAACTAGTCTCAATTCTCATTAGAATCTCAGATTCATATTCCCCTTGAAAAGACCTTTCATTCAAGTACCAGCATGCCTCTAGTCCAGAGAAAATATCCCAGGTCAACAGCTTTTTTCGGTGCGCATTATGTGTGTGGAGAAAAGTTGTTGACTCAGTCCAAAATTTGGCATTGAAAGAGTTAAGCTGCCTCTAGATTATGCATCGGGATGGAAATTCTGAGTACATATAGACACATTGTTTCAACATTGAAACTTAGGAGACTACTTGTATAAGGTACGTGTCACAGGGAATTATCATACAAACAGCATCAGATCCATAAGGTTTCAAGCTTTAATATGAAAATTCAGCTTGTTTAGGTGATCTAGACGCAATATTAGTACAAGCAGATATATCATGTTCAGTCATGTTCCCCACACTCAAGAACCTCTGATCTAATATTTGAATTTCCTGGTGTTCTCTTGATTTCAAACGCTATTTCACCATATGCATGCATACCCTAGTCACTGTGTTTAAACACAAGTCAAGTATGAGAAAAAGTGGGGGGAGCAGTAGCTTGAGCCAGGGGCTAGTGCCATCCATAAGCTAAGTAACCAATGGAAAAAGGGTATTATGATAAATTTTAAAATTTATGACATTATTAAAACAGTTGTATTCATAATATCTTCCTTTTAATTTTTTAAGCCCTGGATCACACTTTTTTTTGAAAGACTAGAGAAAAAGACAATTCTACTTCTGTCTTCTGAAAAAGGCAAACAGTATTTGGCTCAGGATGTAAGAGCTATTTTAGCAAAATTAGTTGCAGCATTGAAACTCCTAGTGCATTCCTATTGACCTGGGATACTTTCTCTGGAACCAAACTAGAGGGATGCTGGTACTTGAATGAAAGGTCTTTGTACAAGGAATACGAATCTGAGATCCAGTATGTAATGGTAATTCAGACTAGTTTGACTAAAGTAGATGGACTTTAGACGTAATTGGCACTCAAAGAGTTAAGGTGGCACAAACAAAGCTAGGCACTCAGAGGAGTGCTGTCTTCAACCCGCTCTCCTGTTTTGGTTTTTATTTTTAGACCAATAAAACTATTTAAATTCTTGTTGCTTGGGATCTTTACATTATATATACACCAAGAAAAATTTTAAAAATTCTTTTTTGGGGGGGCGAAAAATGGACATTTTACAAAAGGGTTCGATTTGGAGATTTTTCTCGGGATTCTCGAAAAATATAGTACTTAAAAACTCAAAATTTGCAAAATGAAACTTTGTAGTCATGTCCAGGTTCTGTTCCTTCACTTTTCCATAAATGCAATACATAAAATATAATCAAATATTAGTTATGATGCTCATGAAGATGAACACTTCTTCATGTTTAGGGCGCATAAAACTGCCCCCAAAAAACATATTCCAAAACACAAGGAACCAGTACTGGGCATGTCTACCAAGTTCAGTTTTGCTTCAGATGTGTAGAGTGGTTCCCAAGGAAAGGCAGGGTTAAGTTCTGCTATCGATCTGGCAACTTTACATGTACTCAAGTTACTGTTGCATATATAATTGTTCAGTCTTTGCATTTGATGCATTTAATTTAAAGTTTTAATTTCACTATTTTGGACACAGTTCCTATTACACCTATGTTGAAATACAGTTTCATTGTGTTTTTGTTCTCCTGGTTTTGTTCCATCAACCAAAAAAAGTGAAAATAAAATTACAGTGAAACTGAGTGAACTGTGACCTGACTGAAGATAATGATTAATATATTGGGTTAGAAATGGAGGCTTGAGCATCATAGATGAAATCTGTGCAAGTGTGACATATATGATAAATGGTGTGACTTATGACTTGGCTAGGCTTATTAATCGTACACCATTATGATTTGAATACAGTGGTTCCCCTATTATAAGTGTGTCACAAGGAATGCCACTCTGTATAGGCATAAATTAAGTCATACCTCATTCATCCGAATTATAGCACACACCCTGATAGGAGCACACCCCCTACTTTTAAAAATCCCGAGGGTTTTGTTCAAAATTCAGTATTTTCCAATCTTTTTACAAATCAATGGCTATTGATTTTAGAAGAGGGTTCATTGTTGTTATTTTATGCCATATGGATTCTATAATAAATGTAATTCCTAGTGGTATTGTAAATTCAGACATATCACTATCACAAAACTCCATGAAAACCATGTCTGCTCCAGGAAATCTTTGTATCAGCACAGCGTGCTCTACTATTGGATGAATACTGTAGCACATGTTCATATTCCTCACTCCAATATGGTCCAATCTTATGCATATGTATGTGTGTGTGTGTGTGTGTGTGTATATATACATATATACATATTATTTGTATGTATCTGTTCCTTATCTTATATTCTGTACAAAGATCATATTTGCAGCTTGTTTAATTTAAGCATGGGCCTCCATATACTTACATTAACTTTGCCAAAACCTGTTTTGTATGACAATTTGGTTTGTCATACTTTTGGGGGTGTTTTTGTTTTGACAATAAAGGCCAAAATTGGAAAAAGTATATGTAGCATAGTTTCCAACTGCAACCATAATAAACCCAGTGCAACTGATAACCAATCTGCTGATATTTGGGTTGGCTTTGTGACAGTGGCATCGGGAGAATACATTATATATATTTCTTCTGTGTTTGCCCCAAAACAAAATCACCCGTGGAAGCATCAGAGACCAAGATGCCATACAACCCAGGTGTCAGCAAAAGTAAATGTAAAATTCACAAGTTACGGTAAAATTGAAGTTTTTTTACTGTATCATGAAAATTTGATACATAAGGAAAGCGTCACGATACAGTTCAGTACTGGATGAGTATCGTGTATTTTGATATATCTTCCCAGTCCTAGTCAGAGCAGTTTGCTTTTTACAAGTTTAAATTTAGTCACACTTAGTGCTGAAAGAGTTAAAACTGTGAATTCCTTTAATTTCACTGGGTTTTAATTTTTCACTTATTTCCCTAATGCTTCAAAGCTGCTAAAATAAGAACCCAGTGAAAAAGATTTTTAACACAGTATGGATAGGAATTATAACAAAAAATAGTGAATCCAAAGTTTCAGTTAAAGGTTCAAGATACAAAAACAGCCCAAATCATAACCTGCAAAAGTACATGTATTTACAGCATAACTAGCGACAGAAAAAGGGCAAGATTGAAAACACTTGACATAGTAAGAAATATATTTACTCAAAGACATCGATGGGGTGATTTTCTCAATGGATCATTGGTATCTTGTCAGTCAAATAATGTGTGAATATATGTACAATAGATGCAGCATTAGTCAACAGGTAAGGAAAGCTGTTAGTTTCAAGTCTCAAATGCGCTCATAATGTCGGCATGCCAGTACTTGAATGAAAGGTCGCTTTACAAAGAATATCAATCTGGTACCAACACATGAATTCAGCACATATCCATTTTTGTCAAATTTGGCAATGAAACAGTTAACTCATTCCATCCTGATAGAAGACCGAGTCAACAGCTTTCCTTGGCGCACTCTCGGCGGAAAGTGCTCAGAGCGCATCAAGGAAAGCTGTTGACCATGGGCATATAATTTTGAATGACCTTCCATGCAAGTTTCATCCAAAATTTGGAAAAAAAATATCTAAATTAGTAAAATACAATTAGCAGACGACATTTAGATATTGGCGGGGAAAAAGCATCATCAGGGTGGAATGAGTTAAAGCTGTTCCTGTCTGGTCTGCTATGTACGATACACAATAGAGGTGCTGAAGGTTGGAGCTTTGGTCCAATGGGATGCTCTTTCAAATGACCTACATACTTGGCCATAATTGCTGTACTTGAAGCTGGGAGGCATTTCAGTTCACAGGTACATGACCTCACAGTGTTTGTTCCTTGAACATGTTCCTTAGCCTTTGGCAATTTTTTGGTCTCTGTTCTGTATGACCTAGTTATGTGACAATGGATGAGATATAAAGGGTCAAGAAATAGTTAACCCTTTAAAACTAAACTCACCCAAAAGCACCCAGATATATGATATCATTTACTTAAAAGATTTCACTGAAAATTACAGTTCGTAGAAATCATTTTGCGTGAGAAATGAAGATAAGACATATATCAGAATAGTATACAATAGCCTTCTTTGGTAATGGTAATTTGTAACACTGATGTAAAACATCTTGTTTTTGCCCCCCCCCCTCCCCTCCCCCAAGTTGCACCTGTTTATATATTTTGGATAGCTGGTTTCTTTCTGTAAAAAAATATAAAGTATGATCCCTTAACCATGTGCTTGTAGTACATACCCTGCCCGCTAGATGGCACATCTGTACTTCCATTTGTGTTTATACTGCTGACACTGTCCTCAGACTCAGAGCCAACTGTCTGGTCGCCCGTTGTCTCAGTCTCATCTAACTTTCGTTTTGGCATGGTGGGTCCGTTTTGGGATGAGTTGCACCAATCCACTAACTATATCACAGTCTACAGCTGCTCACAGCCGTCCTCACATGATCTGCAAAGACAGAAATCGGAGATATACATTAATAAAACAACCCCCACTTAAATACATACAGCTCAATACTGGAGCTAAAAATATACAGCATCTTTCAGGGTAAACACAGTATTTATCATCCTAAAAATACCAGTTCTTACCGCAAAATCACTAGGGTCTTTGGCTTCATATAAGATTCTGTTTCGTTCAGAATCCACTATGACGATGGGATTGATCTGCAAACATATTCACCTGCTGGCCACAGCCCCGTTTTTGTTTACACTAATAGGTTCGATGTTGTTGTATCACGTACGTGCCTTTGTTACAGCCACAGAACTGGGCCATGTTCTGTAGAACAAAATTCTCACAAGCACTCACTGTTAAACAAAGAAAATTTACAGAGTGCTCGCAATTGTTTTGTCTGCTGAACACACCTCTGATAGATATATAATCATGTAATGTAATGACGATATCACAGCCAAGACTTATCATATCAGGTCATTGAGTACATATCCTCGTCACACATCTGCTGCATGGTGATGTACAAATCATAATGCCACCTGAATATTTCGTGTCAGTATCGCAATCAGGTGCAAGCTGTATTTGGAAGTGGCAACAGCGTATTTCATTTTGCAAAGTAATTGTAATCAGGGCCCCTTGAACATGCCTAAATCTAAACCAAAACTAAAAAGAGTAAACCAACAAATAAAAAACAATGCAAAAAAAAAAAAAAAAGAAAGAAAAACACCCCCCCCCCCAAATAGCAAAGAAACAATGTTGATTACAAAGTCCATTCGCTCATGTTGTACTTAGCATTTTCCAGCTCTCCTAGCCTTTTTACATGTACATTTAAGGCAAAGCTGGTCTTTTGTCAAATTTGGTAATACAGCAAGCACAGTTCACAAGTACCTATTCACTGTCAGATGTGAAACACTGGTCATCAAAACTTACCATAGAATCGTGTTGAATTCCTAAATATTGTGCCCATAAGATTTGAGGTAGCATGCTGTACCCACGGCATGAATTGATTGTGGTTTGCCAATCAGAAAACAGGACAGGACTGCGTGTCATTGTGAGATGTCCATGCCCTGAAATATCATCAACCAGCAGATTGTGGATCTGTGGCATTACGTCAGGAAATACTGACACAATGAGGAATCGTGAACAAAGGACTTGGAAAAACAATACAAGAGTTTTTCCTATTCATCCAGGAACAATAGAAGAGACTTTGCTACTCATCCAGGAGTTGTCAGCCCATGCTAGGACCTCTGATTGCCCTTGACATCAGCCTGATGGCTTCGGCCAAAGGTCAACCCTCGATTCATGATGTACCAGTGACCCAGTTCATCTTATCGCCATAAGGAACCCTCAAGTCAAATTTGAGCTAACTGTGCCTTGGCACATTTCAGATCTGCAGTAATAAATGAAGACTGGGTGGCCAAGCATTGACATACGCAAAACCCAATAACAACATGTTATCTGGTACACGTGCTTGCTTTTTGTTTCCAATACAAAAATATACTGTAAATTGCTTTATTTTCGCGTGTATACATTTTCATGGTTTGGACATTTTTCAGAATACAGCACCAGTCTTCTACAAGAAAAGTACGGCATGTATAATTAGAAACTTTAGCAGAGAAACTAGGAACTATCACATGTATGTTGATTACTCATAACATCTTAGATTGGGGTTGTGCCCCTTGTGTCCACTATTTAGTTTACACAATAAAATCAGGTACTAGGTCTCTTTTTGCTAAATATATTACACACACACATGTCTAGATTATACCATGTTTTTTGGCAATGTGATGAATAGCAACAGGCACTGGGTGCCATATATGCAGAACGAGTGAGCCAAGTGAACGAGTTCTACGTTATGGTATCTAGTGCAAGTTAATATTCTTTGTATCAACAACACACCATGCTATAATCTGTTTATTTCATGTTTGTTAAGGAATACTTCAGTAAGTTGTGCCACACCATAGTATGGAGTGGTCAGACACTGAGAAATCTTATCATCAAGCCCTGTGGGTTGTATTGCTTGTGACAACAGACAGGCCAGATGGGCCATCCAGTATCCCAGCCTGGCACACAGAGGGAACAGCAGCGCTACCTGCAGTCACTAGAATATCCTCAAAGAGTCACTATGAAGATCCAGAAATGAAGCCACTTGAAGCCTGTGGTCCAAGCCTGGGATTGTGACAAGAACCTGGCTCTATATATTAAAATGTCATCAATCAATATCACTTGTACTTGTTGAGATGTCATTGAACTCTGCCTGGCATTCTGCTACAGTGCACTGTCATCTTGACCTTCCATGGGCAAGGCTCAATGTCTTTCTGCTAGTCTGGTGATGACAGGGCTACAAAGTAGCACCAGTTGCCTGTCAAATGTCGGTAGAAATTTGGATTAATTTGGGTAGCAGCTAGGACAGATTTTGGTATGACTGGTGAGATTTGTCTGTATGCAAGTGTTTTTCTTCTGAAACATTTAAAAAAAATTGAAGTATGTCTGTGAATAATTATAGTCTGTAGCAAAGTTGGTTTGGAACTAAAAACATGAATTTAGAGCCCGTGCTGGTCCTAAGGGCAGGTTATCTTGCCTGTTCCTACTGACTTGTCTAAGATCCTTTAAAATACTTCATCAAGAAAAACAAATCAAAAACCAAAATGAAAGAACAAAACAAAACACAAAGCTGGTTGTCTGCAGGGCATATGCTTTAAACAATGTTGAAACTGATGTTCTGGCCACGCTAACTGTAGTTTCACTTGTCGCAGGACAATATGCAAATTGGAATGCCCTCATGACCTGCTGTTATGATTTTATTCTAAAAATGGAACAGCATGGCCTACAGCACTTATAAATAGAATTCTATATGATCATGTAAATAATTGATAATATCATGAACATTTCCTTGCACTCAATTTCTGCAATGTATCACATTTCCAGATATATGCTGTACCATGATGATCCTGATGACAATGTGAAAACATTTCATTTAACAGACACGATACTTTAGTCATGGAAACAGCTGGAAACTTGTGCATTTAGGATCCAAACTTAATACCAGAACCATGCCCAGGGGCATTAATGTCTCGCCAGCGTAATTCAAGCCACTCCGAAGTTTTTTGTTGACGGACAGATGGACGGACAGACGCACGTCCGGAAAGTGACTGCTTAGTCTCGCCAACAGCTTATGCTGGCGAGACAAAAATGAATTCCTTTTGCATGTTGTTGATGTGCCTTGCACGTCGACCTATAGTGACTGCTACTGACCTAGATAGCAAAATGTCCATGGGTGGAACATACTGTAAAAATGAATTGAAATGCTGAAAGCAGAATGTGCTTTACAATCAGCAGAACCATTATCAATAACATGAGTTCCCCAATGCTTTCAAGTCTAGTCCTCCATCTATTACATATTTATTTTACTCAGTTAAAATGGCACCTAAGCTTTACTTGCTTCCTTATCTGAAAACGTTGAAGTAGAACAACCTTTTAATTCATTCCAGTGAACAAGTGATAAGTATGTGTCTAATTTTACACAGTCACACATCATTATTGTGGTTTCCGCCGAGGAGCCTTATGCCCCTGTTTCCAATAAACGAGAAACCGGGCAACATTATACAAACCGGAAATCCCTGCCAAAGAAAGGCCAACCTGTACTGGGACTATTCAGCGGATTGCACCAAATCATATCTGATACAACCAAATTGCAATGAATTGTAAGATTATATAAAGTATACAACAAATTGAAACACTAATAACACTGGCATTCAGAAACAGGACTTGAAAATTATTTGCAAGTTACTTTTAATTATATGTTCTTTCATTCCATAGTCTTACACCATGTCTCAGTAAAGGCAATCCATGAAATACCGATTCTTCCATTACAAATACAAGGTATCATCTTGGTGGTGGGTGGGGGGGGGGGGAGAGAGAGAGAGAGAGAGAGAGAGAGAGAAGAGAGAGGAGAGAGAGGAGAGAGGAGAGGAGAGAGAGAGAAGAGAGAGAGGAGAGAAGAGAGAGAGAGAGAGAGAGAGAGAGAGAGAGAGAGAGAGAGAGAGAGGAGAGAGAGAGAGAGAAGAGAGAGAGAGAGAGATGAGAGAAGAAGAGAGAGAGAGAGAGAGAGAGACATTCCTATAAGAGCATTCCTATAAGTTATAAATAGACTTGAGTGGTCTCTTAATAATGGATATCAACCACAACCAAGTTGAGAACAATAATTTCCAAGCAGCAGTGTGGCTGAAGCTAGAGATTATTGTTTCTGTGGAAGCCCATATATTTGAAAACTACATCTGTTCACCTCGATATTGGTTGCCTTTTTTTTAAAGGAAGCTAAATTTAATTTTTGTACTAGCTTCTTGTCTTTACTCATCTGCCAGTTTTCCATATCTATGTCACATAGAGCTAGCCAGCTACTCAGTGTTAGACATAAGAATGAGGCTCCCAGTTGTCCAAAAGGCAGCAAAAAT
>CAXHWN010002492.1:0-13000 GCA_964020975.1 Hermodice carunculata
GACAATGACGGTAACGAGACGGGAAAACTTAATCCTACTCAGGATACATTCAAAAGGATATAAGTACCTGGAACCGTTTATACCGTTTCGATCCGCTGTCACCTGATAGAATTGACAGCGGTACTGTTATGCGGTTGCATCAATCATTCTATTCATAAACGTATATACAATGACGAAATTATTAACTTATGATATACGGCAACTGAAGAAAAGGGCATGCCCTACAACATGAATCCTCATACGAGAAGAGGCGATAGGATAGGGCAGCACAAGACACACGTTCAGCCTAAGCCTAAGTCCAAGAAGAAGAAGAAGAAGAAGAAGAAGAAGAAGAAGAAGAAGAAGAAGAAGAAGAAGAAGAAGAAGAAGAAGAAGAAGAAGAAGAAGAAGAAGAAGAAGAAGAAGAAGAAGAAGAAGAAGAAGAAGAAGAAGAAGAAGAAGAAGAAGAAGAAGAAGAAGAAGAAGAAGAAGAAGAAGAAGAAGACAAAACAATCGCAGGCTAGTCAACAGTGGAGATATATTGGTCGTAAACCAGGGGGGAACAAGTGAATGTTGTGTGGTTTAACGTCAGAAACAGCATATTCAAAATACATGTTGCAGTTTTAGCCTCAGCAGCAACCTGGATACAAGAATAATCCACTTGCCCGTGGTCCACACTCAATTGTGGAATTGCTCGGATGTCATAAACTCGGTGGTAAAATAGCATGTCTGTGAGTCCATAGAGGGTAGACTGTGTTGGAGGTGAAGTGGGGGTTGGTGTGAGGGAAGGGTGGACAGGCACCCCTTGAAGGTTCGACGCCTCTGGTCAAAATACAGGATTGGAGTTAAGACGTACACCATTGTACATGCACTCATATTGGCAGCGACTGTTAGGGAATTTCAACGTGAGATAGGATACGTGTGTCTCGTGACATGAATCGATGACTGCAGTCTTATAGTCTGATTTGATCTTTGTGCCAAAAAAATGGGTTAAAAAAATAGAGGAGTTGCATGTCAAATGTACCTCTTGTTCAAAAGACAGGGTAAGAAAATGTGGTCAGCATTCCATTTTGATGTCAATTGATATAAAGCGTAATTATCTATTAGAACATATTTTCCCCACATAGTGAATAAGCCGTAAAAACATTTTGGGCCATGAACTGAAAAACGAGTCATATTTTCTCCAATGTCACTGGACTCGTGCTTGAGATTTGTAACATATAAATAAATGCCACTTACATCACCTCCTTATTATTCTCGTTACCATGCAAGTCACTCTGTACACATCTTTCTCCCTGTAACCTTGTCATACCGTGCATTCTTAAAACATGGAGCTGGTCACACTTGTGTACATGCGTGTATAAATAGTTTTCTGCAAAAAACCCCACCACATTGGTGTCACACTTGGTTCAGGATGCACCTTGTGTTGGCTCTTTGATGGATATTCAATATTTATTTTAAAAAAATGTACCTTAAGGAAGGGCCAAGCGAAGCTGTTTTACTAGGTGGTGATGCTAACTATCTCCGACCTGTTACGAATGTGTGTCTCGTGACATGAATCGATGACTGCAGTCTTATAGTCTGATTTGATCTTTGTGCCAAAAAAATGGGTTAAAAAAATAGAGGAGTTGCATGTCAAATGTACCTCTTGTTCAAAAGACAGGGTAAGAAAATGTGGTCAGCATTCCATTTTGATGTCAATTGATATAAAGCGTAATTATCTATTAGAACATATTTTCCCCACATAGTGAATAAGCCGTAAAAACATTTTGGGCCATGAACTGAAAAACGAGTCATATTTTCTCCAATGTCACTGGACTCGTGCTTGAGATTTGTAACATATAAATAAATGCCACTTACATCACCTCCTTATTATTCTCGTTACCATGCAAGTCACTCTGTACACATCTTTCTCCCTGTAACCTTGTCATACCGTGCATTCTTAAAACATGGAGCTGGTCACACTTGTGTACATGCGTGTATAAATAGTTTTCTGCAAAAAACCCCACCACATTGGTGTCACACTTGGTTCAGGATGCACCTTGTGTTGGCTCTTTGATGGATATTCAATATTTATTTTAAAAAAATGTACCTTAAGGAAGGGCCAAGCGAAGCTGTTTTACTAGGTGGTGATGCTAACTATCTCCGACCTGTTACGAATAAATATTTCCATTTGGGTAATGCCATATATGTCATACACTCCTGTCTATTGATCTGTAAGCTAATGGGTGAGGTTTGCAATGGTAATTTACATTGTTGACATCTCCAAAACATACTGCAAAATCCACTTCTGTCTTTATGGATATCTGTCTTGCGTGAATCTATGCCGATTTATCAGTGTATTTTACCCAATTATTTACAATTATTCGTCTCTATCGCTGCTTGGTCAGTTGCTTCGAAATTGCATGGGGACACCACTGCCCCCCCCCCCCCCCACACCACCTTAATTGTTCACAGGTGGCGGTGCATTTTTTCATTTTTTTTACGAATTTATGTGTGTTTTTCCTATTTATTACCTCTTTTGCACCGTATGTAGGATTCTCTCCAAATTGTGTGGGAATGAATCTGGACCCAAATTGAAGTTTGTTCATTACTTTATGCTCCTCGCATTTCTGGTTTTAATTATTGTTAATTTTTGGAAATTAGGTATTATTGGTAAGGTTGTGTGAACCTGTTAGCATTGTGACGCGTGGGGTAACAATAAATTTAACATATTGGCTTTGTCCTTTAGGTAGGCCCATGGTTACGATTAAACATTAATAGGAAGGTACCTATGGGGTTTCTTTGGATGTTTTTAATTTTGACCTTGAGCGACCTTGAATAGTCAAAACTGATCAGTCTGTGGACCCAAAGATCTGTCATGAAACTGGTTCGCTGATTGCTGAGAAATTGCAGAAGGACACTTTTGAGTACCCTGGACGATAATTTATTCACCTGGTGGTGCAGTTTGCGTTTTAAATGCATTTTTGTAATTTTTGAAATCTTTTAAAATTCTCAACCCCGTGTACTGTATTTTATTGAAACTTGTTAGGGAAAAGGCTCGACTCAATCACAATCCAAATCGTATATGTAGTGGTTATTAGCCACTATCGTTTGCTAATTTTTGACTTTTTTTGAAATTATACTTTATATATATATATATATATATATATATATATATATATATATATATATATATATATATATATATATATATATATAGGGTGGGGATGTACTGTAGTAGGATATTCATACAAAACACTATAGGCTAAGTATTTATAACCCGAATATGCATAAAACATTAGACCAAAGTTATGCAAGGCTCAGCGCTCCTCATAGTAGCTCAAATCATGCTGTAGCTGAAGCTCAACTAAATTCAGGTCAGGTCATGTAGCTGAACCAGTTGTTTGTCACAAGTTGTTTTGTTCGACACAAGTGGTCTTGGCGTTATCTCTTTTCCCCTTGTACTAAGACTTAGTCAACAGCTTTCCTTGGCATGGACTAAGTGCCCAACCCATGCCAAGGGATATAAAAAATAGTTTTGACGATATTGCACAGGTGCGGATCCAGGATTTGTCAAGGGGGGGGGGGGAGAGCTGAACTTACCAAGTAAGGCCGGGGATCAGGCGGCCGCCCAGGTCCCCGGCGGGTCCAGGGAGGAGACCTGGCGGAGGGTTGGGGGGGGGGGCTCCGCCCCTCGAAGCTCCAGGGTTTTAATGCATTTAAGGGACATAAACTGCTTATTTTTGTCAATAAAATACAGTGGGTCCCCTCTTATGAGGCACCCAAAATGCAGCCTATAAGTGGCCTTGTAAAAGGGGTGGCCCCTTCTAGAGGGGGAATATAGGCTATATAATAAAATGTTACACTTTCTGCATAAGAATGGCGACTTTTTAAGAGGAGGGGCCTCTGATGAGAGGGGCCTTATACAGGGGACCACTGCAAGAGATATGATGTCTGGTTTATCTTCATTTGGGATGTCGGTGTCCCATAATCAAACTTTGGTAACCATTACAAATGGTTTTATTTTCTACAGCTTCCATCTGCTGTTCAATTGTCATTGGAATTCACAAATTCTCCAAAACAGGAAACTATGTGTCGTTACCATGTTAATATATTTGAATGTTATGTGACACTTGTCAAATGAATTTGAGTCCATAACAAAAAACAAAAACAAAAAAAACAAAAAAAACAAAACAAAACAAGGAAGACACATAAAGTGAACAACATTTATGAACACGTGTACCTATAAAACATTCAAGCCTGCAGCTGTACTGTAACACTGGAATGATTTTAGAATTAGATCACAATTTAGGCAGCACCACACAAATACTTGAATGACAAAAAAGCAATAAATTAAATAACTAATAAAACTACAAAATGAGAGGAATGTTTTGAACTATATTCAGAATGCCACAATATATGTCTAGAACTTGATTTCACAAATAAGCTAAAGTAAATATATACAATCTCAGTACAAAGTGTCAATCAGCCCCACTATCTTATCACTGAACAACTAATATGATACGTCTGAAATCAGAATGGCCTGACTTGCACTAAGACACAAATCCACCATGTGGATGAGGATTTACAAATCACTTATCACATACAGGCAGCACCACTGAAGATACATCTAAATACTTCTAATCATTAACTAACTATAAAACTGTTGTTCTAAGGAAGTGTCAAAATATATAACTATGCTACAAATCCACAATGCAGGATATGATTAAAAATGCAGGATATGTGTAAAAAGTAAAATCTTCAGGCTGCAGCATAAGTAATTCTTAATGGTCATGAAATCATTTATTTATCACCTTGCTTATTAGAGGATCCATTCAAGTTGTCAACCAGTCTTCCTGCACTGGACGGAGGGCGCTGGCGTATTTGTTGTTATTTTTGTGCCTGTCAGCCTGACGATCTTTGACACCACGTTGATTAATCGACTCTGTGTCTTTGAAATTTGTGATTCGCAAAGCTCGGGGGTAACCCATCCATACTTTCTCGTGTGACCGGAGATGACCAACAATTTTTGGAGGCGCCGGGTTTTTTTTTTTTTTTTTTTTTTTCTTTTTTTTTTTTAGGGGGGGGGGGGGAGCGCGCGCTCCCGGCGCACCTACCGTAAATCCGCGACTGCCAAAAAGCACAGAATGGGACACTATAGTGAGGAACAACACCGAAAGGCTCTCCCTGAGACACAGGAAAGCACCGACAGGGACACTTCTTGATGGCAAAAATATTATAGGGGGATATATCCAAATATAGGCCTAATTATGGATCTTAACCCTTAATCTCAGAGGTGAATGCAGTGACATTTGACTGACTTCAAGTAACTTGCTAACTTGAATTAGACTAGGCACGTTTACTGAAATAATGTAAAGGTTGTAAACCAGGAAAATCATTTTTAAAATGCAATATATTTTACTCGAGAGGTTTAAACTGGGCGTGTAATGCTTTTCAAAGCAAATAAACGGCGAATCTATATAATTATGTTGTATGTGCGCACAAATCATAGTGAAAGAGTAATCAGGTCTCAATATACTTGACTTACTGCTCAAATCTACTGGAGTTACAGCTTTCAAAACAAACCTGTGTTACACAAACACGCAAAAATTGGGACTTTCGCTCAAGTGATATACACTTCTGCAATGCAAGATTTTTTCTTAAAATAAGTATTTACCAGTTAAAAAGTTCAAAACAGCTAATTACACTGTAATTTGCAGTCTCAAACGTCAAGTTAAATATACATTGCACAAACTTCAAAAACATCCTTGTGGTAAAATTTTCCACAAAGGGTAAATACCATTGTAAATCCTTTGATAACAGCTACAATCCAGAATCTTCAATTAGTTGAAAGAGGGCATTTAATGGAAGAAGCAAGATTTACAATTTATATTAAAAGTTGCATTATAAAACACAACTCAATGGGAATACACAGCTCCAGAAGCCCTCCAATTTTTAGTGTATTCGGCTATGTATTTTTGACTGAAGACACACGCTGCTGCTAATGCGATATCTCTTCTAATATATATATATATATATCGTGCATTCACAGTGTGGCATTCCACAGTTCGCACAGTAATATGTGAATAAGTTTTGATCAGAGAAAAAAAAAGGAAAATGTTGCAGGTTTGTCATGGAACACCCTCCTAGTTTTATTTTCCATGCAGTACGAGGCGTTGTCTGGCTGGTTTTATGTGACAAAAACTCGAAGCCTATCAATTAGAAGTGTGTGAATACTATCGTCACATAAATTGTTTTGTTTTGCATTTTGGTGACTATTTTGATTTTTGTATGCGGGTACATATCTGAAACATGTGTACAGCTTCTTTGTTAATTGTGTAACTTTGTTCATGTTTTGTCCTGCATGCGTGTTTTGTAATATACATTTTGTATGTCACTCCATGTTCTGGAGACCCCCCCCCCCCATTAGTGACATGTCGATGTACTACAGGGCGATACAGTTGAAATAAAAATGTTTAAATAAACAAACAAAAAACAAATCGAATCTTTCAATACTGAATTTTGGACGGAGTCCACAGCTTTCCTCGGCATCATTGCTTCAAAGTGTGCCGTGGAAAACTGTGGACTGAAAACGCACACACACACACATATAAAATATATATATATATATATATATATATATATATATATATATATATATATATATATATATATATATATATATATATATATATGTGTGTGTGTGTGTGTGTGTATTCTGAAACTAATAGATCTGTGTACATGTTGGTATTAGGATGGACGAAATGTATTTTCAAACAGAATTCAAATAAGGTAGTACGATTTAGATAGTAGACACTACATCAGTTTGTATTATACGGAAATACATATCCGTACTTTTTTTACATAGAGTTCATCGCTGATCTGCGCTGCTTTTCCGTTTAACCCCAAAATTTGATATGTTTAAATAAGAAGCCCTATTTCTTACTAGTCATGAATTCAAACTCTAATTTTTCCTCTCTCTCTCTCTCTCTCTCTCTCTCTCTCTCTCGCTCTCGCTCGCTCGCTCGAAATAGGGGGTAGCTTATAGGCTGTAAGTGAAGAGAAGAGAATTAAGATGAGAGGATGTCTTTCCTTGGTTGACGAGAACAACGATTATTAGTTTTAATTAACAAAGAGAAAAGAATTTCTTTTCAAATCTTGGTTAATGAGAACCTTTGAGTTTTATACTTTAAAGCTATAATGTGCCCTTCTATAAGCTTTATGATCATTCTTGTAAATATAAAAAACATGCAAATTAATCTGTGATTTAAAAAAAATGATGTGGCTGCAGCGAAAGCACCTTTGGGACGTGGCAGAGTTAAATGCCAAGTGGCAGCTTGCCAGGAAATGTTTGAGTGAACGCCGCTCTTGCTTAAAGGTCCCAAACGCCAAAAGATTTATTTTTTTGTTCAAAGTGAAGGACTTAGAGTATCATAGCTCTTTTAAAAGAATCTTGTTGCCCATGACGTGCCCGAAGTTGACAAGTTTGCGCCTTTTTGGCCATCAAGCGGGCACCGGCTCATGACGTCACGAAATAGTCCAGAGGCCAGATCGAGAAAAGTCTCTTAGTTTTCGAGTAACCTTGCTCACGTGGACCCAGGGATGAAACTAATTTTGTTTGATAGGCAACACTTTGGGCCATATAAATATGCGGCAAGATTTGAAAAAAAAAAATTATAAAAACTAAAAATTGGGAAATTTGGGGTCAAAGGTTAAAGATGCAGAAAAAATTTATACGTACCATATTTTACTAAATTTGTTATAACTGTGATATATGGTTACAAAATACAGGGCTAGAATGTTTAATACATGCACAAAGTAAAGGAAGTCTCGGATACATTAATGGAAAGTCATTCTGTTGCAGGTCAAGTTCATCATAATTGAACTTAAAAGCTGAAAACGTGAAAAATTAGCTGAATGACTTATTTTCAATTCTTCCTGTAATTTTGAGTGGATCGTCCAAAGGATAAACTTGTACTTTTTGATAGACACTATCCTTATGCACAAAACCATTGTAGCTGCATCCCAAATTGGAATAACGAAAGTTAAGAAAAAATGAGGTCATTGGTCAAAACAGCAGCACAGTTATATTCCAAGTATGTCAGTCCAAACCTGTTATAAGTCGTATTTCACAAAATAGAAAGAAAAATTGTTTATAAAAGACGCACATATTTGTATATCATCATTAATAATTACGTAATGTATGTTCTGCCACAAGGTCAAGGTCACTGATATTGAATTTGGCTAAAAAAAGTAACATGTAAACGAAAACCTAGTTTTATTCCCCTTCAAAGACTACCTGGTCAATTAGGAAAAAATGGAAACTATAAAGCCTAAGATTGGAACAGTTTAGTTTCATTACTTTTAACCACGCATACTTGTATCATTTTAATAATTTAAGTCTCTGAAATATTAGTTATGATCCATTAATCTGATCACCAGATGTTGAAAATTAAAAGACCACTGGTTGCAGCAGTTTAAATTTGTGCCGTCTAGCCGCTTTGCGACTAGATTGAAGATGGAAAAGGGTACTCCATTTCGAAAGTGCAACCATGTGATATTCTGTACAATAATATTCAGCACAATTTATTATGCATTTCTTGTCGTCAAAATATAAAATCTACCTGATTTTTAAGAAGCTGGACATGCAAGCTTTCACCTTCTATTGCAGCATATTTCCCTTTAAACTACAGCATCGAAACTTTTTTTTAAATTGTTCATTTTATCTGAAAGTATTAAAACAGTTTACGTAAGCAGTCCATCATTATTCATTCAGTGCATTTCTAGCGCATTCCTATTGTGAAACCGTATACTATGCATTGAAACTTGCACGTTAAGCCTGATCTGACACGACTGTAAAACTAAGTAGAGAAAATGTTTAATATATTGTGGGCATCAACTGACAACAAACTGATGAGATTCCTGTTCTAGAGATGCACAGCTAATCAAAATTATTTTCTGCAATAATTCCTGTGATGTGGGGCATCAGTGAAAATGACAGCACAGTGAAACCAAGTCAATTTACATGGTACAAATCACTATTAACTAGCACTCATGGAACTGTACTGAAAAAAAAATGGATGATAGTAAGACAACGAAAACCTGACTGCGTGATCACCTCATCATCATCATCAGTACTATCATGTGAAATAAGTGATATATCATTGCAATTCATGAGAACTTTACTTCATGGAATATACATTAAGTGTTATGTTCTTCAAAACTGTTGAATACAATGTCTGGAAGAAATAACATTTTTAGTAAAAAATTGTTAAAAATTATGGATATTTAAAATTTCCCAATGGCAGCTTTGTCTTTTAATTGAAGAAGTGGGGCCATTGATCGGTATAGCATATTTCTAGGCCTTTTGATGTACAGTATAAAGGTAATCCTTTCATCCTAATTTTGTTTCCCGTTTTTTTTTAGAACTTGATATTTTCTCAAGTAGAATCCTAAACTTTTTCATATTTGAATCACAGGTATTTCAGGTCTTTACAGTTTTATAGTGATAAGCAATTTAAATTGCTGTCTTTTTATTGCTAAAAACGAAATGGTGTTATATCTATTGCCTCCATTTGTCAAATTATGGCTATCTGTAGCTGGTCTTCACCTCCAAGCCTCGGTAATCTGCAAGAAGATACACTGAGAAATAAGACATCGTAAAGTATTTATTACAAGTTATGGTGCTGAAAACATGTACACATCACATCCCACCCACTCCTTTTGACGCATGAAATAAGATTTAAATACAAATGTGCAAGGGGGGACGTTAGAGCACAAGGGGGGACGTTAGAGCAAGTTGGACAGTATGATGACTGTACCATGCAAGACAGCACGAGGACTGTACGCAGCTGGACAGCACCATTACTACACCATACTTTCCCGTACCATGAACCCCAAACATGGCGTACACCCGAAGGTGACTTTCACTTGATTTAACTTGCACTGGAACAGCATCGGGTGGCTCCCCGGCGAGCCGCTGTTCCTAGATGGTAGCGCACCAAAGGAAAAAAATCTTTCCCGAGGGAAAGATGAAGATATATCATTCATTCGTGAAAGCAAGTGGTATCTTCATCGAGATTTTACAGTGTCACTTCTTATACATGTATTTACTTTTTTCTGGTATATTTTCCCACGTTATTTTCTCGGTTTTCATCAAGTAAAATATTTTCAAAATTTTCTCTTTTGTTCTTGGTACCACAGGACTTATGTGTAAATATATCACAACTGAGATACTAATGAGCTTCAAAACAAAAATCTTACACGTAATATTTGAATGAACACTGGCCTGTCTGGTATACTGGTGACGGTAGATTTAAGAATGACAAGACATTCCAGTTTCAAGAACTATTGTTACGGTACTGACACGCAATATTTTTCTTTTAAACAGCACTGACGAACTCATCAGTTTTGCAAACATTTTAGACGTTACACTTTCTTTACCTGTTCAAATCTGGCGTCCGGAACATTCACACACTTTACAGTCTGATGAGCTTACCTGTAATGTTCCTTTTACTGTCACTAATGTAAATACAGAGCATTCAAGTGACAAATACTTCAAAACAAGCATCATTTATCATCCAAAAACCATTACTCGGGATGTAAAAATTAATTTATGAAGTTGATATCAAATTGTTATAACTTTCTTACTGCTAAAACCACATTTAATTTGCCTTGCAAGTAAGATTCAAATGTTCTTGCATTTTAAGACAAACATTGAAATTTGTGGAACGACACATTTTGTCATATGTAAACTTTAAAAAAAATTCAGTTCCATAATTTTGTTTTAATATTGAAGTAATATGGTCTGTCTTTTTCTGAACTACATCATCGTACTCAGGTGCCCCATAGATTTTTAAAACCATTATTGAATTGTAGTATATACTGTGATTTGACCCAAAAATAAGCATTAAAGCATGAATTGGCCTACGTGACTAACAAAACTGTCAATTTTGTACACTCAAGTTTTCTCTAAGAAACAAACTTAATTACCATTATGATCACTTCAGACTCAACGTGACGCAGAATTTTGCATGATTTTTATGATCATGGTGACGGAACCCAAAGCATGCTTACACGCCTCTGAGACTTTAACGCTAAACTGATGACATCATTGCCGAAGCTTCCTCCTGCTATACAGAGTTCCTAATTTTACAAGCTAATGTCAGTTATGTTACATGCAAGTAATGTCGCACATTTACATTTGATTTCACCTTATTTTTATCAGAAAAGCAAATAGGGAACGGGAGGAGCACATATGATCTCTGATGAGTCTCGTTTACGTAACTATCCTAACTTGCGAATGTGTACAAACCCTAATGTGCTCATAGATTGATCCTATTTTTTTCAATACCCAAATCTGGAATAGATTCTAATTTATCACATCAACATTATTCCCAATGAAGTGACAAAGTCCCTTGCTGCAGGCTGGGGAAGTTCCTTGGCACCAAGAACTAGTAAGTTCAAAACTCACACACACAAACTATAGTCTGCAACACAAAAGCAATTTATGAACTAGAAGGGAATTATCCGTTGCTTTTGTGTTCAGGCCTTTATTTTGTGAGGAATTGCAGAGTTGTCCTTACTACCTCCTTTGTGTTACTTCTCCCAGGTACGAAAAGCCACCTGGTCACCATTAAGTTATACGAAACGCATAGTTGCCTATGATGATCCCTCGTGTGCTTGTCGTTAGAACCTATAGTATCCAATATCCAAATCGTGAATAGATTGTAACTTAGGCCTACTGTATTAACATTGTTCCCAATGAAATGAATAGATTTGAACTTACTGTATTAACATTATTCCCAATGAAATGACCAAGTTTCTTGATGTAGGCTGGGAAAGCTCCTTGACACCAAGAATTAGTAAGTTCAAAACTCACACACACAAACTATAGCCTGCAACACAAAAGCAATCTATGAGCTAAAATGAAATGATCCGTTGCTTTTGGGTTTAGGCCTATATTTTGTGAGGAATTGCAGAGTTGTCCTTACTACCTCCTATGTGTTACTTCTCCCAGGTACAAAAGCCACCTGGTCACCATAAAGTTATACGAAACGCATATTGCAGCTTATGTTGATCCCTCGTGTGCTTATCGTTTGAACCTATAGTATTCATTATTTTTATCTGGAATAGATTTGAACTTACTGTAGTAACATTATCCCCAATGAAGTGACAAAGTCCCTTGATGTAGGCTGGGAAAGCTCCTTGACACCAAGAACTAGTGAGTTCAGAACTCACACACAAAAACTACAGCCTGCAACACAAAAGCAACTTATGAACTGGAATGAAATGATCCGTTGCTTTTGGGTTTAGGCCTGTATTTTGTGAGGAATTGCAGAGTTGTCCTTACTACCTCCTATGTGTTACTTCTCCCAGGTACAAAAAGCCACCTGGTCACCATAAAGTTATACGAAACGCATAGTAAACTATGATAATTCCTCGTGTGCTTGTCGTTTGAACCTATAGTATTCATTATTTATATCTGGAATAGATTTGAACTTACTGTATTAACATTATTCCCAATGAAATGACCAAGTTTCTTGATGTAGGCTGGGAAAGCTCCTTGACACCAAGAGTTAATAAGTTCAAAACTCACACTCACAAACTATAGCCTGCAACACAAAAGCAATCTATGAGCTAAAATGAAATGATCCGTTGCTTTTGGGTTTAGGCCTATATTTTGTGAGGAATTGCAGAGTTGTCCTTACTACCTCCTATGTGTTACTTCTCCCAGGTACAAAAGCCACCTGGTCACCATAAAGTTATACGAAACGCATATTGCAGCTTATGTTGATCCCTCGTGTGCTTATCGTTTGAACCTATAGTATTCATTATTTTTATCTGGAATAGATTTGAACTTACTGTAGTAACATTATCCCCAATGAAGTGACAAAGTCCCTTGATGTAGGCTGGGAAAGCTCCTTGACACCAAGAACTAGTGAGTTCAGAACTCACACACAAAAACTACAGCCTGCAACACAAAAGCAACTTATGAACTGGAATGAAATGATCCGTTGCTTTTGGGTTTAGGCCTGTA
>CAXHWN010002493.1:0-30000 GCA_964020975.1 Hermodice carunculata
TGTTTCTCCCAGCAGTGTTTCCTGCTATGTCTTTGAACTCTGTACTAAACATCAATAAATTTACTGTGATGATGACACACAGATCTCAGTGCTATCAACACGTACCTGGCAAAATAGCCACACTACAGTAGTCCCCGTCTTCACACACCACTCCAATGAGAGACCACCGGCCCTGGAAGACCACCTTTTCAACACACTTTGCTTACACTTTTCTTGTTATTTGTACCTCCTAATTTGGTCACCCCTCGAGGTGGTCTTTCAAGACAGGTTTCATTGTACACTGGTACCTGCTGTATGTGGCCACCCCTTCTGCAAAGCAAAAGTGGCCACATACAGCAGGTGACCTGTCACCGCAGGTAAATTTTACAAAGAAACAGACTCCTTTGTCTGAGCTTTTATTGGGACCACAAAGGCAATGTGGCTGCTCACGGCAGTGGTTGCATACAGCAGGTACCACTGTATACCTTTGACCCAGTGTCACCCTGTCAACTCAGCCCCTAAGAGATGCCACATGCTCACGGCAGTGGTTGCATACAGCAGGTACCACTGTATACCTTTGACCCAGTGTCACCCTGTCAACTCAGCCCCTAAGAGGCTGCCACATGTTGCTGGCCCATCAGTGTAGCCAGCCATCTCTTTGCCCTCCACAAAAGTTGCAAGCACTTAAAGGTCCAGCGTCCAGCTAAGCAGGCAACTTTTTACAAAATTTTAGTCCATAATATATGAAAACATGTTAAAGTCTGATATTATGGTGAATTGAACAATATTTCTGTATTTAATAACCTGCATTAAATACAATCACGCATGCTTTTAGTTGCATCCTTACTGTGCTTATTAATTACTGAGATGATATACCAACTTGCACTAATCATGTCAGTTAAAATATCACCTCACTTATTTTAATAAGCAACTGCCTTTTCCGATCTTGGAGTACTTTAATCCTCCTCGACAGCATGCTTGCATGGCAAACATAACAGCCTTAAGATGACGGCCGGTAGCTCTTGGTACATCAATTATAGAAATTACACAATTTTCAAGCTTTTAACTTTCAAGATGAACTTTTTTTGTGTATAGAACTTAGCTGAAGTGCTTTAATATATTTTTCAAGATGAACTTTTTTTGTGTATAGAACTTAGCTGAAGTGCTTTAATATATTTTTCTTTTAGTTTGCTATGCAGTCATACTCCCTACAGTACAGCTGACCTGGTACTATTAATGGTGATGGTTGTAATGCACATTAATTCTCTGAACAGAACATGAATAAAAGTTAAAGGCCAAAATATGTCGTTGCTGCTAGGTCAAGTGCCTTGAAAGGTTCACAAGCCAATAACTGGACTTATACTTGGCCATGGCTTGTGGACATGCTTTTTGGTTTGGGAGACATCATTTTGGGAACTATCATTTCAAAAAATGGGGGATTTTATTCACGGAAAGCACCAACTGGATTACTGTTGTTGCATACAGAGTCCTGATCAATGTATTCTCTGAATCACGAAGTGCTTGACATGTAAGTCTATTTATGATCATCCATTGTGCTACTTTTCCGGCCCAATAAAGTTGGCGAAACTCTGTGAAAAATGCAATAAACTTCATTCCCTAACAAATCATATCATTTGCCTTTGTGATTTTGAAGTTGGACTGACATTTCTGTGTGTTAGAGGCACATATTCTCCTGTTTCCAATGACACAGATTTTCTGCAATTTTCCTTGTTTTTTGTTTTTTTGTTTTTGTTTTTTTTTTTTTTTTGACGTGGGAAAAGTACAAAGTTGTCACAGTCTCCACTGTGATTTTAGTACAGCCTTCTGTCGCTACAATACCATGACAATAGCACCATCCAAATAAAAAACCCAATCAGGAGACAAGTTGAAAATCGGTAGGCTCACAACAAAATCACAGGAGCTGGGAGGTAATTTAATCCCAAATTCTCTCATTTCACCTGATTCTACCACCCAAGCACAGTGCCCATACTCATGGATAGTACTGCTTCTGACAGGCGGTGACTGGGGTTAACTGTGGCATACACACCATGAGGAAACTAGTGTATGACAGATTCAATGGCTTCATAAATACATATAGCCTTGTAGGCCTACATTCTGTCAGTGTATATTGTGAGCGCTTCAGTGTTGTCTGTCACTGTGTGGCAAATATCAAATTCCTGAGGAATTCCACCACCAAATTCTCCAATCCCTGGGCAAATTCATACAACAATCATGACTACAGTTTTGTTGCACATTCTTTCACTGTCCAGAACTTCATGAATGTGAGCCACCTTGCTGCTTCCGGTTTGGGCTACTGAAGCGCCACCATATACTGCTGCCAAGTCCAGTTGCATTATGTAGTAATTTAATGTCATAGGGTACCAGAATTCAGTGTTTTACAATAGGCAGACAGAGAAATCTGAGTCAATGGAAAAGTCAAAATGGATGGCCAAAAATTAAAAATTAATTTATTATCATTTTATAAATATGACATATAGTAATCTATTGGAAATGGTGAATGAAGATACATGTACCTTCACTGACAGGACATACAGTTTAATCACCCTCCTCTCCAAGGACAGTGCATTTTTAGTAGAATCCTGCAGGTAGCGGACAAAAAAAAAAAAAAAAAAAAAGCTGCCACCCACCCACCCCCAGATATTTTGGAACAGCCTGTAGGAAGACACTTTGCTACCTAAGAACAACCACAATGGTCTCGATCTAAAAATTCAAATTTTAGAACATATTCCTACACCCCCAAAACTGAAAAAAAAACCAGAAGCACTGAAGCTGAGTCCTTAAGAAAATATTTTTGTATCTATCAGTTATGCAGAATGGAGCTTTTTGGTCTCGACGTCATGGGAAAATAGGCATATTCCTATTGTATTATTCTAAACTTTTATCAGTTCTATGCTAGTTATCCCATGACTTACAGAATGCAAGTGACTGGGAAGGCCCTGCTCTGGACAGGTTAGCTAATATGGCGAGTAACGAGTTTGGACTTCGGAATAGGGAAATGACTACTAGCATGTGGTTCTGGACAAAAAGACACAAATTTACACAACTATGTCCTATTGTCTGGGACAAGTAAAATTCCATGCAGGACAAGTGGAAACTAAAACAGACTGATTTTCCAACAGAAAATCAAATGTCTCCCGGTGGAACACTTACATCTCTGAATAAGCTACAGGTGATAACAAATTACAAATGACCAAGTTTGCTTGAAAACTACAATCCTATTTTAGCTCTCACCTAGATACATTACTCTAGCAATTTTCATCAAGTTCTTCAAAACTTATTGCAGAGAAACTAATTTCACATAAGTGACCCTGTGACCTCGAAAATTTGGTCAAGGTCACCCAAATACAATCCCAACCTCGGCCTTACCTTGATACATAATCCTACCAAGTTTCATCAAATTCCATCAAGTTCTTCATGACTTATCACACGGAAACGAATTTCACATAAGTGATCCTGTGACCTTGAGAATTCGCTCAAGGTCATCCAAATACAATCCCAACCTAGGTCTTGCCAAGATACATAATCCTACGAAGTTTCATCAAATTCCATCAAGTTCTTCAAGACTTATCGCACAGAAACCAATTTCATATAAGTGACCCTGTGACCTTGAGAATTCTCTCAAGGTCATCCAAATACAATCCCAACCTAGGTCTTGCCTAGATACATAATCCTACCATGTTTCATCAAATTCCATCAAGTTCTTCAAGACCTATCGCACGAAAACCAATTTCATATAAGTGACCCTGTGACCTTGAGAATTCGCTCAAGGTCATCCAAATAGAATTCCAACCTAGGCCTTGACTGGATACATGATCCTACCAAGTTTCATCACATTCCATCAAGTTCTTCAAGACTTATCGCAGAGAAAACAATTTCACATAAGTGATCCTGTGACCTTGAGAATTTGCTCAAGGTCATCCAAATACAATCCCAATCTAGGTCTTGCCATGATACATAGTCCCACCAAGTTTCATTAATTTCCATCCTGTTCTTCATGATGTATCGAACGGAAACCAATTTCACATAAGTGACCCTGTGACCTTGAAAATTAGGTCAAGGTCACCCAAATACAATCCTAACCTAGGTCTTGCCTAGATACATAATCCTACCAAGTTTCATCAAATTCCATCACGTTCTTCAAGACTTATCGCACGAAAACCAATTTCATATAAGTGACCCTGTGACCTTGAGAATTCGCTCAAGGTCATCCAAATACAATCCCAATCTAGGCCTTGCCTGGATACATAATCCTACTAAGTTTCATCATATTCCATCAAGTTCTTCAAGACTTATCGCAGAGAAAACAATTTCACATAAGTGACCCTGTGACCTTGAGAATTCGCTTAAGGTCATCCAAATACAATCCAAACCTAGGTCTTGCCAAGATACATAATCCTACCAAGTTTCATTAAATCCCATCCCGTTCTTCATGACTTATCGAACGGAAACCAATTTCACATAAGTGACCCTGTGACCTTGAAAATTACGTCAAGGTCACCCAAATACAATCCCAACCTAGGTCTTGCCTAGATACATAATCCTACAAAGTTTCATCAAATTCTGTCAAGTCCTTCAAGACTTATCGCACGGAAACCAAGTGTTGAAGAACCTGAACAACAACAACAACAAGCGGAAGAAACGGGCACTAAAACAATATGTCCCCCGGCTTCTACTGGGAGACATAATTCAGTAAAAAAGGCTTGTAAATGATTGGAGCCCTTGTCCTAGGACAAGTACACCCATGGTGGAATTTTCTACCCTGATGATCCCACACTTGGGATAGTGCATCTAAGGCAGGGCTGCAGGTGTAACTTGCAAGTGTGGCACACCTCGTTATCTTGGACAGGTGGACCACTTTTCCAATAGCATGTACGAACTCAAGCTGGCCCATGACTCTTTGGATCAACACACGTTATTAACATCACACCATAAAATACAACACGTTACAACAATTG
This sequence comes from Hermodice carunculata, assembly GCA_964020975.1. NCBI lineage: Eukaryota > Metazoa > Annelida > Polychaeta > Eunicida > Amphinomidae > Hermodice > Hermodice carunculata. The sequence goes on from CAXHWN010002493.1 coordinate 4,956, forward strand.
TCACACCTCTAGAAGTACGGCACTGCAGCCATTATGTTTTCAGTTCCTGACGAGCCCCGCTTGGGTGAAACTGGTCGAACCCTTCACGGAGCCTTGCCTTGGTTTTGAGTTTTCATTGCTAATGTTACGTAAATACACATAAATTATTATGCATTGTTGATTTCATGGAACATATATTTTGCTGAACTTATGGTCTGGACATAAAAATTTTAATCTGTTTTTTTTTTTTTTTTTTTGCAATTTCATTGACTGTCAGTACTTATATATGCATATTGATCATTGTATACTGACCAGGACACTTCGTTTCCATGGTCCCACAGTCATGTGTAAACAGTATATCTGCTCTCCACAGTTTTTGTTTTTTGTTTGATTTCTAACATTATCAGATACACAACGAACAACACATTTCAATATGTGTCAGAATGTGACGAAAACTTCATTTACCAGCAGAATGTACATAAAAATTTTATTTTTAAATTTCGGCTAATCTTAACTACACATAAATGGGGTGAATATAAAACAACACTCATGAAAGTGCCTGGCCAATTCTGCATAGATCTCATGAGCTGGTGGAGCATGAGGATACACCTGGTGTCTGGCAACACTTTGCGTATCCTCCATCTCCACTGATACGCCCGTGCAATGCAGAAGTTACGGCCTGGCATGCACACACATGTAGTTGTGTTATTAAACTGTACAAGTTGAGCTCCTCTCTTGGTATACATGCATGTAGGATCAGATCTGTGAAATGTCTGTCACATTTGAAACTGTCAAGTCAAGTGGGTAAGGCCTATTTACGAATTCAGATGCAAGTTGAACTGAAACAGATATGGGTTTCCGTCAATCAGCTGGCATTTTGAGGTCATTTTAAAGAAGATTTATACCTGTTAACCAGGCCACTCTGCTGAGGTTTCCATGTTTGTATCTACATGGATACATTGTTTAAGCTTTTGACTTGCTTGTGTATTACATATACCATGTATACCAGTATTGTATGCACCCTGTCCTCGTATATATAGGCCTACGGAATTCATCTTAAATAGCACACAGTGCGCTGTAAAAAAAGTCATCTACAAAAGCTGAAAAAAAAAATGCAGACCCGAAGGGTAACAATGAATTCTACCACTTGTTTGAAAACTATGGGATATTTTGGGGGTTCTTTCTTTGAAAAAAATTGAGGGAGGGGCATTTAATAGGGAGTGTGCGCTTATTAAGATGAATGCGTTAAGGGATGGTTCAACATTTTCATCATTTAATACACAAGTGTACAAACAATATGCTGGGGGGAGGGGGTTAAAAGGTGTTGTACGCTTTTAATGATGCAATAAAATGATGATCAGTCGTCCACTGATGCAGGCTTATCGGCTCTGTTTGAAGATTTGGAGTATAAAGCAGTGCCATATTTTAAAAGTGACACGCACAAGTTTGAAGAAGATAACAGTGAAGTTTTCCACCCTTCCTCTGCTATTTATTTTATGGGGGTTAATTGTCTAAAGAAATACAGAGTGGAAACTGCATGCAAATTGCAATCGATGTTAAAACGGACAACTGGTGCACCGGTATGGTCAATTTCCTATTTGATATGTAACTGTTAGAAACATCATTTTTACAGCCCTACATTGTGTGGTAAAGCCTGAGAATGTCAGGGATATCATGGGCCTTAGGAAAAACCCTGGATTGTTGATGTAAACACTGACCCCACATCATCCAAGTGGATCAAGGGTGCCCCCTATATACAATCCTTCAGACTGCAGACATCCCTCCCCCCACCCCCCACCCACGTGTCACTGAATGGGGAAACAGATATTTGGAGCCAGGATGCATCAAGGTGGTGCATGTACTGATTGTTCAAACAGTGAAAAAGTTGTCAACACTGATGTAAAATACGAACATACTGCAGCATCTTGCATTTTATAACTACTGTTATAAACAATTATCCTTTTTATTCCACTTTACCTGTCATTTATAAGCATCCTCTGATTTATGATCACATTTCATAGCTGGCAATTGAGCAGATTGTCTCAAATGACAGGATAAACTGTTATGCAACTGTACATCAAATATAAGATGAACCATAAGACTTTCCCTATTATAACACAGCTGATGTCCTCATTAGAACTTATCTTTGTTAATTATCTCACTCTCACAGCTGTGCAATTATTAGACATGCACAGACTGTGCTCTTTGCAAGCATATCTATATACATTAGAGTGATGACTTATTATTCACCCCAAAGAAAAAAATGACAAACAAAAGTCGGACAAATACCAAAATGGGCAACTATCGTTAATCCAACAAACACTAGAAATATTGAACTTGCTCCAACAATAACAAGGTTTGCATTTAAAATTGTTATACAAGTAAATAAAATGTGTACAAACCTGATTTGTCAGCTGCATGTAAATGAGAAAGAACTGTATACATACCATATGAAAACTACATAATTAATCCAAGCTATATGATCCAGATAACTAATTCTGTATGTTCCACTGAGAAGTAATTTGGCAGCATGGCAAACAAATCACATTTGGAACATGTATATATATATAGTCATCAATGTATTTGGTCAAACTAACCCCAAAATTCAATCTGAACCATTTCTTATAACAGACTTTAACCATAAACTTTGTGTGTGTATTCTTGTAAGAGTGAAAAAGATCGTGATCAGGTGGAGAAATTGCAGTGGTATTCTAATACATTCTAGTGGTAGATGGAGACAACCTGGAAACAATCACCTCTAACTGAGGTGAAGGCACAAAAGTACATGTATGTATTATTGAAAGGTGTCTTTACCCAGATGTAAATATTTCACAGGAAAGTCCACGTGCCTACATTGTAATAAACGCACTGAACTGTAACATATTTAATCAATCTGACGGGCAAGAGGAAGGAAATCACGGGTAACACTAACAGGGACACTCCACATTCATAAATTGGAATATGATCTGGTTCATCTGGGGAACAGGGTACAGGTACAACTTTTTCTTACTGGTGCTGGCCAATTCTGACCTACTTACCTGCGACTAAATCCAGAAAGCATACAGTTCCACAGGAATCAAAAGCCACACTTTCTGGAGTGATGCACAGAGTTTGAAACATATCCGAGGAATTGTGTAGACACTTTATAGCCAGGCAGCATTCTCGACAGACTGCCCATATCTCTTCCTCTGTCAAGCAATAATCTCGAATTGCCAAAATATCCTCAAGACAAATTCGTTCATCTCCCTCATTCAAAGCTGGTAGAACCTCAAATCCAAGGTACATCGCCATGGTGAGGTGCAACTGTGGTGTGGAAATCAGTAATTCCAAACTTTGTGTCTATGAATGGAGTGGGATGACAGCATAACGTACCATTTGAAGCCTACACGGGAAAAAAAGGCAGTGGGGGTTGCCAATGGACTGCCACTTGATGCAGTGGGCAACACTAGTTTCCTCACAGCCAGTAATCCAAGTGGACAAACTGTGTCGTGCTCAGAATCTGCAATTGTGGTTCTGTGGCCATTGGTGTCTACAAATTATTCTTGGCGATCTAATTTGGTGCAAGTTTCACAAGCAAGCTTGACTGTTTTCACATGGCTAACACTGGTCGAGTTTCCATCATAATTTCACCTGTTGGTTACGCCGAGGTACCTCCCATAATGGTAAAGAAAGCAGCCACTGTGAATGACCCCCATGTTCTGCCACACATCAGCAGATTTAACCCAATTGTCAGGCCAAGTCATCCATATCTTGTTCCGAGTTGCCGTGTCCTGGGGGCCATCCCATTCTGACATTCACCAGAGCGTAATACGGCCCTCTCTCCTCCTAAGCAATCGGTAAGAAAAGAAAGGCATTAACTTTAAAGTGTTGGCGTTGTATTCGATACTAACACCATACGCAAAATGATGAGTCACTTACAAATTTCCCGCTATGAGATTAAAAATTCAGACCATGCGCTACGACAAAACCGCCACTGATTTTTTTTTTTCCACAAGGCAACACGGCCATATAGCTGCGCACAGATTTCGGACTAGCAGACGCAACCGCGATGTTCTGGACAATTTTGAATGAATGGGATAATATTGACACATCGCATATGCTTGTGCAAATGAGCCTTTGACCTTCTATCTAACCATGAAAGTGAAAAGGAAAATGTTGCACATATTTCAGGTAACTGGCCTGTTTTACCAAACTCACCGAGCACGCCTCTGCATGTTTACCTTGACCACTGCGACACACAGACAGATTACAGCAAAGAATCACGGGATAATAAAGTTTAATTTAACAGGTGGTTGGCAGATGGCAGCACGTACCACAACGGCACGGGCCTTGGGTGTGGCAGGTGGCAACAGAATAGAATAGAATAGAATAGAATAGAATAGAATAGAATAGAATAGAATAGAATAGAATAGACTAGAATAGAATAGAATTCTTTATATTTCGGAAAGAGAATCCATATTAATGTACAATGAAAGGGAAATAAATGTAAACTTGTGAGATTAAAATTGTCATCACTGACTTCTAAATTAAAAAGAAAACCAAGTTGTGATACCACCCTTTACAGCGGCACCTGCTGTATGTGGCCACCCCTTCCACCAAAGAAGGCAAAAAGTAAAAGCGGCCGCATACAGCTGGCACCACAGGCTAATTTCACAAGGAAATAGTCTCCCAAGCGTGATCCCACTGACCACATAAAGCAACGCGACTGCACACAGCTGTGGTTGCATACAGCAAGCACCACTGCACTTATATACACACACATATATATATATATATATATATATATAAAATTATTATTATTATTATTGTTATTATTATTATTATTATTATTATTATTATTATTATTATTATTATTATTATTATTATTATTATTATTATTATTATTATTATTATTAGACTATAGGCTCCACATTGCTCGTAAACTGTGAATCACTCTTCTACGCAGTTCACCAAATGTATGGCCAGGCTACGAATGAAAATGCATACAGCAACGTTACCAGTAAGACACGCTTATTTTTCATGGTAGCATTAAAAACCGGGAGGTTACTGTCTATTAAGGGCATGATCATGAAAAAAAGTAATAATGTCTGACAAAAAGCGAACTTTAAAATAATGAGATGTTACAAACGCGAACTTTTTAAAAAACCGAAATGCTTTCTACTATTCACACAGAAGGAAAACAGAATTTTTATTGATAGAATCAACATTGTTAAAAAAATAATGAACAAAAAAGAGAAAAAGAAAGAAAACAAACAAACATAAAAAAAAACAAAAAAAAAAATAAAAAATCAATAGATAAATAAATGAAAATGAAAACAAGAATACCCCTCCCCCACCCCACCGTCATTATTTATACTGGAAGGGACATTAGAGTTACAGAAATGCTTGTACTAGATAACACTAAAAAATCTCCAGGAGCATGGGCAGGAATTTGGATTGGGGGATTCAAACGATATAAAGAATGGACCTGCCTTGCTGGGGAGTCCGGGGTCCCCCCCCCCCCTCCCGGGGAAATTTTGAGATTTCAAGGGCAAAATGGTGCAATTAAGGGGCTAAAATAGTTTCTAAGTGCTTAATTCATCCACCAAGAGTGACGAAAAATCTTTGTTTCCTAGGAAAATTGGAAACTATAAAGCCTAAGATTGGAACAACTGAGCTTGATTACTTTTAACCACCCATACTTGTATCATTTCAACAATTGAAGTCTCTGAAGCATTAGTTATGAAGACGATCCCTTAATTTAATCATCAGATGTTAAAAATTAAAAGACCACTTGTGGCAGCAGTTTAAATTTGTGCTGTCTGGCCCCTTTGCTCCCTGCTTTACGACTAGATTGAAGATGGAAGAGGAAAGTCCATTTTGAAAGTATAACTATGTGATACTCTGTAATAATAATAATAATATTCAGCACAGTTTATTATATTTCTTTTCGTCAAAATATAAAATCTATCTGAATTTTAGTAAGTTGGACATGCAAGCTCTCACTTTCTATTTCAGCATATTTCTCTTTACACGATAGCATGAAAATAACAATTTAAAAATGTTCATTTTAGCGGAAGGTATTAAAACAGTTTTGGCCTAAGCAGTTCATGTCATTATTTGTTCAGCGCATTCCTATTGTGAAATAGTACACTACACAAGCTGATTGATCTCAAACTGTCAAAAAATCTTTAAACGTGTCACAAAATTAGAGTCTAAATGGTAATTTACAGCTTCAAAATGCATAGTGGATTTAAAACATAAAACAGGAAGATCATGATGTTTCTGTGCTCTGCTGACTGGAATCTGCTTCTGCAAGTGCAGACTTAACTAATCTATACATGAACTGTACTAGTGCTTATCAATAGTTAACTGAAGGTTTAATTATTACCAAGATATAAGCCAATATGTCAGTGTGAGCTTTGAAGGTCATTCAAAATCGAAATTAAGAACACCAAAAGAAAATCCATAGGGACATTCTAGTAATGTTCAAGAATGACCATGGGCCTTGGATCCAGCATTACAAAGATAAAAGCTTATGTGTCTGTTTGGCCTTCCAAGGTCACTTTTTATCAAAATCAACATCATATGTACATTTCTAGTGGTGTTTAGTAGTAGCCATGGGCCTAAGATCCACACTTACCAAGATATAAGCCAATATATAAGACTTGTGGAGTCAGGAGGAAAAAAGGCTTGAACTCTACTAAACATTCACTGTCAAAAGACAGTTTTGCCTGTCCATCCCTTCACACATCTGATGAATGTTAGCCCGAGCAACATCTATGTGCCTTAAAACAAAGCGTTCCATACACCAGTTTTTACAATATCACGACTGATTCACTGCGTTGCTGCAGTATATTAGTACAGTGACAGCAGTTACCCACACATGGTTCAAACGTTTTATATTCCACAAATTCGTAAACAAGTAACATATGCTTATCATTTTTGCAAATTTTCATTGTCTTTAGTCATATAACAGCCTGCTAAAACTTAATACGGGTCTGTTAATCCATATATATATATATATATATATATATATATATATATATATATATATATATATATATATATATATATATATATATATGTATGTATGTATGTATGTGTGTGTGTATGTATGTATGTATGTATGTATGTATGTATGTATGTATAATACGATTTTATCAGCCTGATGACCCTCTTGGTCAGTTTAATTGCAAGGGTAAATATATAATGACCAATGGTTACCTTAATAATAAGTTAATATCGCTGAATCTTGAACCCTATCAAGATTTTTATGTGCTCCAACAGTATAAGTTTCCTGTTGGTAGCTCCATTTCTTACGAGTTCTTCTGTCCACAAGTGATAAAAATCTCATGACCTCTATTGATCATGTCACGGTCGCTGAATGTCGAATTCACACAGTTTTCTAATAATATGCTTGTACAGTATATGTTTCGTGACGTATTCATATATGCACAGACATGACAACAATAAAAATTCCGTCGGCCGATAATGCCGAGCGAGTCAAAATCTCATTGCCACTTGGTGGCCAAAATGTTAACTTCATCACCCCCAGGTGGCAATGCATTCAAAATCGGAGCAATAAGCCAGATACACTGTACTTCATGAGTAAAAGAATTTTTTTTCACAAACGCTTAAAAATTATGAAATATAAACAGATAACTGCATTGTGGTACAGAACCAACTGGGGAACATCCATGTGCCATCATCTTCACACAGATGGTACAGGCCCACTTAGGAAATAACTGTCTTAAAATCAAAGCATTCCACAAAACCATTTTGACAATATTACAACACATGCACTGTATTTCTACATGCCTGCATAGTTGTAGTGCCACCGACACATTGTCCAAAAGTCTGATGTCCCATAGCTTCATCAAAAATTAATAAATCCTCATTATTTTCGCCAACTTGCGTCATCTGTAGTTAGATTATATTATGACAACAGTTCGAAAAATTCTATATAGCAGTTCTGGAGATATAGGCAAAAATAGCCTTAGTACACAAAATTCATACAAAATAGGGAAACATGCAGCGCCACAAAATGTTCAAACTGTGAACAACATGGTGATTCTGTGCGCAATATGCAAGCAATTGGCTTAGCGAATTTTGAGGAGAAATTTTATTTTTTTTCTAACATTAAATAACGTAAAAGTATTCATCAAAATAAAGAAAATATTACATCATCATCTCCTTCTCAAGCTTGGTAGAGAACCACCCACGGAACATCCATTCTCAAAATCAAAACATTCCCTGCCACGATTTTTTAGAAGTGGAAAATGTAAAAAGTCTAACGGGCGGACGCAAACGGATTTCATCAAAATTTAAACTGAAAAAAGTTATCTTTTCTACCTTGAAGCAAAATGGAAAACACAATTTAAATTGCAAAACAAAGGGTGTTATTTAAGATCAACTCCAAATATGTAAGGAAGCCCTTTTAGAATTGTCACAGAACATTTTCGTAGTGACTTGATGTGCTCACAATAAATACCAAAATCCGCAAAACATTTCTATATTTGAAAAAAAAATTTTCTGTATAAAATACCTAAAAATGTAAAAAGTTAAATTGCAGAAAAATGTTAGATTCAGCATCAATCTTTCTCATTTCTACAGTTACTATGCAACATGCCTACCTGCAAGCAAAAATTAAAGCCATAATTAGCTCATTAAAAATGGCATTCAGAGAACGGATTACCCTCCGCGCCCACAATCTTTTGCCCCCTCAATTCTGCTTTTTTAAGCTTAGCAGCAGAATACTTAACATAAAATTTCCATGTTGTTGTCCACGAAATGAAAGAGTAATTTGGATGTGTTCTTCGGGTAAATTCTGATGACAGAGACCACTGTGCCGTGCGTCGCTCAGACGGGGCCATGAAATAAATACTTCAAAAGTTTCATAAGTATTAAGATAATAAGATGAAGCTGGTTTTCAATAGGAATGTGGTCCACCATAATGTGCGTCTCTGAAAAAAAATATGGTGAAGCTACGTTGGATCCTTGTTGAAAAACATGGTAACATCCTCCCCTTGTGCACCACTCAGACGGCCTTGAAGATAAAACTTTAAATTTTTATAAAAAGTTTATAATAAATAAAAAGAGGAAGCTGATTTTAAATAGGAATCTGTTCCATTATAAGATACAATCCTGACGAAAATTTAGTAAAGCTGTGGTCAATATTTTTCTGAGATATCGCGGTAACGTCGTCAGGGTTGACGCAACTCAGACGGCTTTCAAATAAATACATTGAAACTTTCATAAAAAGGTAAAAATAATCAGGAGACGCTGGTTTTAAATAGGAACATGGTCCATCATAAGATGCATCTCTGACAAAAATTCGTAGAGCGGCAGTTAATATTCTTTTAGAGATATCGCGGCAAAGTCGTCAGGGTTGACGCCACTCAGACGGCCTTCAAATAAATACATTAAAAGTTTCATTAAAAGTTTAAAAATAATCAGAGGAAGCTGGTTTTAAAAAGGAAACTGTTCCATTATAGGATGCATCTCTGACAAAAATTTAGTAAAGTTGTGGTCAATATTTGTTGAGATAACGCGGTAACGTCGTCAGGGTTGACGCCACTCAGACGGCTTTCAAACGAATACACTACAAGTTTCATAAAGAGGTAAAAAAAATATCAGGAGACGCTGGTTTTAAATAGGAACCTGGTCCATCATAAGACGCATCAGTGACAAAAATTCGTAAAGCTGCAGTCAATATTTTTTTAGATATCGGGGTAAAGTCGTCAGGGTTGACGCCACTCAGACAGCCTTCAAACAAACACATTAAAAGTTTCATAGTTTAAAATAATCAGAGGAAGCTGGTTTTCAATAGGAACCTGGTCCACCATAAGGTCCTTCTATGACAAAAAGTTGGTACAGCTACGGTGAATATTTTTAAGATATCGTGGTACATCGAAAAGACGGACGGATGGATGGACGGACGACCCAGGGGACGACAATACCCTCCGGCAGTTTATGTGCCGAGGGTAAACATCACTTCGACAGTACTGTAAACCTATATGCTGCATGTTTACAATACTAATTGCTTCATAGGCTACTGCCACTGCTTACCTGCAAGACAAACAAAACTTATTTGTCAGCCACTATCTTTCACCTGCAAACAAATCAAACGTAATTTGCCATATTACGAAAATTCATAAGTGCCTGGAAACCAACTTTTGAAGACTGAAAGCCCATCAAGGTCATGGCAAAAGTCAAGGTCAAAGAGAATTTGCAGGATAATACTACATGTACCAATTGTTTTACATCTATACCACATACATGTACAAAAACAGGAAAAAAAACAAACAAAATAGTGTCACACTAATAGAACAATTAACAGGTGAAGGTCATGTGAAGGTTAATGTCACTTCAAGGTCACAGTATGGAAACTTTTTTTTTGTTTTGTTTGTGCCATCTATTTCGAGGTAAGAGGTCATCCAATTATTAATTTGAATGATTTTTTTTAAATATATTGTCAGTGTATGGTAGAAAAAAAGCAAGTATGGGGTAGGAGGAGGGTTAAATGACTAAACATCAATATATTAAAATGTGCAAGGGTGACAAGATGTCACCCGGCATTTTCTGACTTTGTGTGACCCAGTAGTCACAAATCAAGCAAAAACAAAGCGAAAAAAAACAAAGTAAAAAAACAAAAGAAAAAACAACAAAAAACAAAGGAAAAAAAAAACAAAACACAAAAAAACAAACAAAAAAAACAAAAAAAACAAAACAAAACAAAAAACAAACAAAAACAAAAACAAAAACCAAACCGCCCCCCCCTAAAAAAGAAAAACAAATAAACAAACACCCCTCCCCCCCAAAAAAAACAAAAACTTTTGAACAAAAAGGTCAGGTAAACCAAACTTCTGCGGGACTATCCTCTTCTGGAGATGAAGAGCTAATCAAAATTATTTCCTGTGGCGTGCAGTATCAGTGAAAATGACAATACAGTGAATTAAAGTAAATTGGCATGGTACACGTCACTATTGTCTTGCATTCATAGAACTGTACCGAAAAAAATGGATGATTATAACAATAGAAACCTGACGGCATGATCACCTTGTCCTCCTCCTCCTCCCCCTCCTCTTCCTCCTCTGCCTCCTCCCGTGAAATATTGCAATATATAAGAGCCAAACTTCAAGGTATACACTAAGTGCTATGTTTCTCAAAACGGTTAATTACAATATCTGGAAGAAACGAATTTTTTATTGTTAAACGTTATGGATATTTAAAAACTTCCAATATTAGCTTTCTTCTTTAGCAGAAGAAGTGAGTGGGATCATTGATCAGGATATCATATTACCAGGACTTTTGATGTACATTATAAAGGTATTCCTTTCATCCAAATTTTGTTTTCCCCTTTTTAGAAATTGATATTTCTCACGTAAAATCCTAAAATTTCTCAGATTTGAATCACAGATATATATTTCAGGTGTTTATAGTTCTATTATGATTAGGATTTAAATCGCAGTCTTTGGTTTAAACATATTTTATTTAAAAAAAACGACTGGAAAACTGGCGCCATGCTGTCTTTGAATTGTTCAAAAGAAAATGGTGTTATATTTATTCCCTCCATTTGTCAAATTGTAAATTGTGGACCTTTTGAAAATAGATTTGGATTTGAATATCGCTCAGTCATGTTGTGAACCGTGCAAGTAGCAAATTAATTCTATGGCTATTCAACATTTTAATTTTGTGTATTTGCCTGATTTGCATGAATTATAAGCCTAGAAGAACTTTGGTTTATTGTTCATTGGATGGGGCTAAGCCACAGAGCCATGAATTGAAGTAGGAATGGCACCTCTATAACAGTTTTAAAGCTATTAAAGATTTACATTTTGCATATTCACCTAATTTGCATAAATTAAAATCCTACAACTTTGCTTCATGGTTCATTGGATGCGGCTTTGCCACAAACCCATGAATAGAAGTTGGAATAGCATCTGTATGTACAATAGTTTTGGAGATATTCAACTTTTAAATTTTTCAATGCCCCGATTAGCATAATTTGAAATTGTTCAACTATACTGTCCATTATAGTGGCAAGTGTCCCAAAGGTGTTTATGTACATTGCAATTTTGAGTCCATCGGCAATAGTTTGGAAGATATGGCACTTTTAACATTTTTGTTGCCTCTAAAATTTGCATAATTTTAAACATCATGACTATTCCAAATGAGATGCACAATTTCACTGGGTATGTCAGTCACCATGGCAAGTTTGGTGGTTTTTGGAAAAATAGTGTCTGAAAGAAAAAACTCTGGACCAACTTGATCAGAAAGAAAGAAATTGGCCTTCTATTTCTCTGTTAATTTATCTGAGATGAAAGACCACCTGTCCTATGTGACCACTTTTGTCTGGCATTAGGGGTGGTCTTAAATTGCAGGTACCACTGTACAGTGAAACCTCTACAGTGGGCACCCTCGCGACCAGAGAAAAGTGCCCACTCCTGAGAAGATCAGCCCTGCTGGGCAGTATTGATGAGTATATGTGCATGTGCAGTGTACACATATTATAATCCAGAGGGATGTATATACATACATTACAAAACTGTCTTTGTTCCTTTATTACATAATCAAATTTTAACAGATACTGTCACAAAACTACATGTACATGTACCTGTGAACTGAGACATGCACTATACTAACTCAGCATTGGCTATGAAGAACAGGCTTCATCTCACTGGTTTCAAGAAAACAAAGACATTAAAGTGTCGAGTGAGATGACACAAATCCACTCACTTTTTTCAAAATTCACCAAGTAGTGAAAACAGTCATTGAGGACTAAAAGTCCAGACTTTGATGGATTCAGCCAACTCAGCTTTGTATGTAGTCTATTTTTAACAGAGGGTACATTTGGGACTTGTTCTGCCCAAAGTCCATCCCCTCTGATCCCTTGGGGCTGATAAGCCCAGCAGACTCCTAGCCTAAGGCCAAAACAGACTAGTCAGGACACCGATCAGTCTCAGCCATGGTGCACTTACAGCTCTGTCCTGCATTAGTGTGAACAAGAGCAGATGTGTTTCTTGCATGAACCTTGGAGGAATTATTGTCAAAATGTGGATTGTTGGGAAATTCATTGAATTTAGAACACGTTAAAATTCCCCAACTTTTGTTTGCATGCTATTGGATTTGCCAGATGTCTCAAACCTATATGTGTTAGTTAGGACTTTGTGTCTATCTATAATATTTTGGAAGATATAAAGCTTTTCAAATTTTAATAGCCCATAATTTGCATAATTTTCAACATCATGACCATTCCAAGTCAGGTGCCTAATTTCACTGGTGGGTCAGTCGTAATGGCAAGTTTGGTGGTTTTCGGAATAATGATGTCTGAGAAAAACTCCGGACAAATTTGCTCATAAAGAAAGGAAGAAAGAAAGAATTCTTGGAAAAACAAAATGGTCTGGGTGCCAACCCAGACATAATAAAGAACCGGAGAAAAAACAGTGTTTCTGGGTTGGCACCCAGACATAATTTACCAGCACTTTCGCAGAGTTGTAGCATGGGTTCCAGTCGTGTTTTTGTTGTGTTGGACCAGACTCAAACTCAGACTCAATCTCAGACTCTGACCAAGACGCAGACGAAGACTACATGTTACAAACAAAACAATAGCCCAGCACGAAAATTGTTACATCACAAAAGGAAAGTCATTGACTTATGTAATTATACATGACGTAGAGGTACATGTAACAGGCCTATTGATATCTAGTAGAAAGTCAGAAAACCCCAATAAGGATCTACAACTGAGATGAGCAATGACCGAAGCTTTACAAGAACTTTTCTGTGATTCACAGACAAACGCTTAGAGATGCTAATAACCAAGTGCAAGGTTGAACGCGTTTCAGCGATTTTGCAATATGACAGGAAATTTTCAGTTCACGGGTGGGCCAAACACCGATTACAATTGAAGCCAAGGTAAAAGCATTCCAAGGCACAATCTTTCTCGTGGAACAAAGTCATTTGCCAAAGATGAAAGTCAGTGTTTCTAATGTCCTCCTGTTTACGGAGTTGTCCCTGGTGATCCACCAGATCATTTTCAGAGTTTTGCACCAATAGGAACAAAGAACTGACCAAGACAAATGGAGATATGTGGCCCTATTTTTAAGTAGATTCACTGCCCCCTGTGGAAAATTTTGTCAACCTGGTATTCCCGTACGGGTTTCCACAATTTGGAAAAATTTGATGATATTTAAAAGAAATCAGACTTCAATTCCTCCGCCATGTTAGTAATACGAATGGGTTTGTTTTGAATTGCGACAAAAATGCAGTCATCGGATTTTCAGCTCTCTTCCTCCCTTCGTTCGTTCTTTTTTCCATGCGCTTTTTAACATTAGTCGCTTTAAAGGTTTTTTTTTTTAATAGAAAAGGGATTGGAGAACATGCAAAGCTTATGTGAAATGTAAATCCCTTTTCCTGTATATACATCACAAGTTCCATTGCAAATGGTTACTGAAAAACAATATGTGTTGATAAATGCAACAATAGTTCAAACGAGAAAGTACTACAGCTTTGAAATTTTATAAATGCACAGTCTATGTTGCCTGATCTGTAAAAATGATGACGGGACAAATAAGTAGAATGGTTCCAAAATCAAGATAGTTGAAAAAGAATAATTTTGAACCTCATAAAGGTAATAAAAGTATAATGTGTTACTTTGAATGAAATCACAAGATAACCCTGGACAATGTTAGAGTTACCGTCAAGCATACTGGTTCCCGTAGTAGCTTTAAATAGCAAAAGTGCCGAATGGGAATATCTCTGGCACGTTATCTGTCCCTACGTTACATATTTCTGAATCCTACATCTTAATCGCTGATCAAAGTGATTGGCACCGAGGTCGGAATATGTTAGTCAGCCTTTTCACTAATATTATCATTTATGTATCATTATTCTTGTAGATTTCTTTTATTCCAATACTGTGAAAACTGGTATTTCAAAGTATGTAGAAAACCGTCACGAAAGTACGGGAAGCATTTTAAACTTGTGGTGATGGTGATGCTAATGAGGAGGAGGCGGGTGAAGAGCACAAACAATGTGTTGTCTTGGCTTTGAATGGAATCGGACGCATTCCTAGCCTGTTATATTTAAAGTGTGTGTGTGTCGACACACACTTTTCTTTCTTTCTTTCTTTCTTTCTTTCTTTCTTTCTTTCTTTCTTTCTTTCTTTCTTTCTTTCTTTCTTTCTTTCTTTCTTTCTTTCTTTCTTTCTTTCTTTCTTTCTTTCTTTCTTTCTCTCTCTCCCCTTCCTTCCTTCCTTCCTTCCTTTCTTTCTTTCTTTCTTTCTTTCTTTCTTTCTTTCTTTCTTTACCGGCAAATTTGTCCGACATTTCATTTGAAAAGTATTATGCGTAGAAACTCTAAATTTGGCACAATTATACTTCTATAGATGAAGTCAGGTCTTTTGATAATGAGAGGTCATGCTTTACAAAATTATGCAAATGAGGGCTAATTAAAATTTTAAATCTTCAATATCTTATGTACTATAGTATGTGTAGTTCCGAGTGTATTGGAGTTCGATCATATCAAGGCAAAAGTCATCTCAAATGTCAAGGTCATGTCTAGGTCAAAGATCAGTTTTAGGCCAAAATGTCATTATAAAGCCAAAATGTCATTTTAAAGGTCAAGGACCACTTCAGGTGGAGGTCATTTCAAGGTCAAAGTTTATTTTTGATGGTGGCTTTCTTCAAGCCATAACTTGGTCAATTGTTATCCAGTTTTGATCATGTTGGGCTCAAATGGTAGCTATTGTTACACTGCACATTTTTGAAGTCTTGCCTTTTTATAAAAAGAGGTCATAATTTTCTAAATTATGCAAATGAGGGCTAATTAAAGTTTTAGATCTTCAATATCTTATATTCTATAGTAGATATAGTTCCAAGTGTACAGGAGTTCGATCATAGCAAGGCAAAGGTCATCTCAAATGTCAATGTCATGTCAAGGTCAAAGTTCAATTTTAGGCCAAAATGTCATTTTTGAGGTCAAGGTTCACTTCAGGTGGAGGTCATCTCAAGGTCAAAGGTCATTTCAAGGTCAAAGGCCACTTTCAATGGTAGCTTTCTTCTAGCCATAAATTGGTCAATTTCTATCTAATTTTGATCATGTTGGCCTCAACTTGTAGCTATTGCAACACTGCACATTTTAAAAATCACATGCGACCCCCAAAGGTCAAAGGTCAATGTCACCTGGACGTTTGAAAGTGTCACCTAGCCATTACTCGGCCAATTTCCATCCAATTCTAATCATGTTGGACTTAAATTGTGGGCATTGTAACACTGTACATTTTTGCAATTTACATGTAACCTGTAAAGGTTATTAAAGGTCAAAGGTCAAGGTCATTTGGACTTAGAAATTTTCATCCAGCCTTCAGCTTAACGGAATGTGAAGTACCAAAGCACAAAAGTTGTACTATTTAATATTTACAACTTTGGAAGGCACACAGATTTGCTTTGAAGCAAATCTTCCTTTCTAGTTCTTTCTTTCTTCTTTACCAGCAAATTTGTCCGACACTTTTCTTGGACACTATTATACATAGAAACTCCAAACGTGGCATGATTGTACGTCTATACAAGGAGTTTGACTGTTTTATACAGAAGAATGAAGATGTTAAAAATTATGCAAATTAGGGGCATTTGAAATTTGAAATCTTGAATATCTTCAAAAGTATAATAGATAGATTTCAACTTCTACGAGGGGGTTATTGACCAGTGCGCATCTAATGAATTTTAAAGAAAAGTTGTAGCAATTTAAATTATGCTAATTAGCAGCATATGAAATTTTAAAACTTGAATATCTTCAAAACTCTTATAGAGATGTCAATTTAACGTCTACTAGGGGGTTATTGACCTTTGAGCATGTACTGAATCTAAAGCAAAAGTTGTAGCCATTTAAATTATGCTAATTAGCTGCATTTAAATTGAAACTTGAATATCTTCAAAACTATTATAGATAGATATGTCATTTCAACTTTTACTTGGGGGTTGTTGACCATTGCGCATGTAATGAATTTAAAACAAAAGTTGTAGAAATTTAAATTATGCTAATTAGCAGTGTTCAAAATTTTTAATCTTGAATGTCTTCAACACATTAATAAATAGAGATATCATTCCAACTTCTAGCAGTCGTGAAAGTATAATTTCGTTACTGATTCGAATATTCCATCACTACGAATAAAAGCATTCAATTTAATATGTTACGAAAACGTACATAATAATGGCATACCATAATCAAAGATAACGAAATTAACTTTGTGAAGTAAAATAGAAGCACATTATTTTTTGCAAACTCTCAGTTCAAATAAGAGAGTACTAGAAACTATAGATAATAACGGAAGTTTGGACATTTTGAAAGGCTATACTATTCGATTATGTCCTAGATAAAAAAATTTGATTCCCTATTGTTGGAAATTATGTGCAATGATTTGTTGTTTTTGTTTTATTGAGATGACTAGATTTGTCAACAAACCATTACCTTGACGTCCCACTATACAAGTTACTTTGTAAATTTGAAAGTAGTGTTAAATTGACAACAACTATCAAGAAATAAACACATTCCAAATCCTTTCTTCAGTAACAATTTTATTCACTTTATAAAGAGTTACTGCATGTACATTAATCGTAACTAATGGAGTAGCGCCGTCATAGAAACAACGTCCTCTTAAGCGTCATCTTTACCCATATTGTTTGTCATCGAATTTGACTTTCAACCACAAGGATAAATATTTTGCATGTAAAAGACAATAATTTAAAGTACAGATGCAAAGCACCAACACTTAAATGGACAATGCTATATATATATATATATATATATATATATATATATATATATATATATATATATATATATATATATATATATATATATATATATATAATGTAATACATATACATATATATATATAATGTAATACCGTAATACCTATATATATATATATATATATATATATATATACAGTAGAATCTGCAATTAAGACCACCTCCATAAAGAGACCATTTCTATATTAAGAACACCATTTTGCAGACCCGTTTTTATTTATCCTTAAATTGTGTTTCCCATTAGGACCACTCCCCTATAAAGACCACATTTACTCAGTCCCTTAGGTGGTTTTAATAGGGAGATTCCACTATATATATATATAATGTATGTATGTTAAAGGGTATGCTGCAATGAGGCTAACATAGATTGTATCATTGTTGAGACAGGAACCCGTAACCGACAACATAATTCAACACCTTGAATTGGCATTTAAGTGACATTGTTTTTGTAGAGGTATAAGTGACATCACTGATGAGCATAATGAAAACAGCGTGTAAATTATAAATAACAATTCTGCAAAACAATGGAAATACAAATTTTGCAAGCCTGTTTCAAAATTATATGAAAAATCATATTTTTTCCATTGTCAGCCATAACAATTTGTGGATCAAAATCGCCATGTAGTTTGCTTACAATCAAATACACACAGGCATTCATCACATGCCTTGCTTTGCCTTCAACGATTAAGCTGTCACAGACGAGACAGTATTATGATCCATAAAAGTGAATAAATCTTCCAGTCAAGGAACAACATGATAATCCGTCGAAGTGAAAAAAATCTGGCCTGTAAGGAGACATGGTGATCATCCATAAAAGAGAACAAATCTGGCCAGCGTTGCAGCCCTATCCCGTCAATGTTCATTTATATTGTACACATGTGAATTTTGATCCTCGTTTGATAGACATAGATCTTTCTACTGTCACCCAAAAATTCAAAAGTTGGTAGAAATATATTTATTGGCATCAAGTTGTGTCACCTTATCAGTTCTCAGGCCCGGTATGTTTTATTGACGGCTTAAAAGCCACCAGCCAAAGAATCAAATACGTACAATGGTTTCTACTGAACAGGTTATCAGCACTCTGAGATGTCCAGCTTACGCTCAGCTTCCAATTTGATGTAGAAAAAAAACCTGTTACTTCACTTCTTTATTAATCAATTCGCTGACCAATATATTATGCCTCAAGTGTTACCAGTTAGTCCACTGTCTGAAAATCATCGTGTGTCTGTTTTGATCCTTATAATGAATAATCTAAGTGTTAAATTATGATATCGCTTCGGTCAAGTTCCAACTTTAAAATTGCACCATTATGTTAAAAGGTCATTTCATAATAATTTTTCATAATAAATTGTAGCATGATTCGTCTAAGTTATGGTGGCTACATCGAGCTATATTACCGTAGGTTCGTAAATGAGTATCTCTGATCAGTGGTCACTGTTTACATGCATTGCACAATTCAAGTTTAAGTATCATGTGTTTACGACAGCAGCTATGAATGACAAGAAAAACGTGACAGTCCCGCACGAAGCTGACCTTTAATGTACAGACTGAAATGGTCCTGTGACCTTTGAAATAATATCAAAGTCATCTTTCTTTAAGACCATCATCACGCTTTGCAATATCGGACTTCACTCACACAGATCTAGAGTCATCAATTTTTAAATGAAAAGTGACAGGATGTACTATAAGCACGACGTCAGTCAATATGTCATTTTAACATTTTTAAGGCAACTCAAGGTCAAAATTACTAACACCAAAAGAAACTTCATAATTTTATGTACTTTCCTAACAGTGTTTAGCAGTAACCACGGACCAAGGTTCCTCCATTACGAAGACTTAAGCCAATGATTGCTACTAGCCGTACAATATCAATACCAACACGTGCATGCATCGTTAACGATAATTCCTGAGATTGATATTCGTTGAAAACCAGGAAATATCAACAGTACCTTGTGGCGGACAAACTTGGTGGAGTCCATATCTTTGTATCTGATAAAATGCAGATATTTTATTGCAGACAAGAACACCGAGTTGACGTCTTGGTAACATCTCTCCTGTACATCATCGTAACAGTTTACACAGGCATCACACAGTGAATATACTGTAGATATAGAGACAGCATATGTGTGTGTGTTTGTGCACGTATGCATGTAAGTGAATCGAATTGGAGGACGCCAACTGAACGCGCAGACTTAAATCGGCTATTAGTTGGTGTAGCTCATGGCAGACCACATGGGTAGCTCTGTGGCTGGGCCACGAACTAATGGTTCAAATTGCAACAATCAAGTACAAACAAAATATTTCCGATTGTGGTCATTACTTCATGCAGGTTCAGCTGGTTGAGGATGCTTTGGCTCTCTGACTCTGAATACATCATTGAAGTGACACACTGCTAAAGTTGGTTTAAATGGCCTTAGTTAGTCAGTATCCTTAGTCCTCGTTCTCTTCATTCCAATTTGCTATGAAGCAAAACGATCCACACTAGGACCTTTGTAAATATGCATATGGTTTTTGTTCAAACCACATTTGATCTTAATTCTTTGTCTATCTGTTTTGCACACTAGTCTTGGATGCTGCTCATGTAACTGGTGTTTATGCTGCTTCTTCAGCTCTTATTTCATAAGTTCCAAGGCATTAATGTCTGAATTGCTCAATACGGAGCGCTCTTCCACCATACTGCTCTCGTAATTTGACGGATAGTGGGTCTGATTTCCAGCAAGCTGTGACAATGAATTATGGCGCAGTCACTTTCCATTATTTGCTGGTACAGTTAAGATAGTTAACAATGATGGTCCATGGAACTCCTGCCTCTGATATTGTCAGATACAGCCGACGAGGCTGCAATAACGTAGGGAGATTTCAGACAAACCGAACCACTTAGAACATTATCATTAAAAATCAGATCCAAGTTAGCCAACAAAACTTACTTGTATTATAATATGGAACATCTAATAGAAGTTCAACTCATAGCATAGATATTTTTAGAATATGACGGCTGCTTTGTGAATTATGGTGACATTTATAATATATTTTTTTTGGTTCACTTTATTCAAACAAAATGGTAAACCGAACCAAAAAATAAGAAAAAATGAACTAAAATTAAGCTAAACCGAAACAATATTGACTCAATATGGAAAACAAATCCCAGTTATATATGATTTTGCCTTTGGCATATCCAAAAGAATTACTCATTCCAAATACTATATATTGCTGAAATGTAATGCAGTTTTACCTATAGCAATGGACTTTGGAAAAAAGCATCTCCTGCTTGCACACCTGAAGTTTTCAGGTAAACCGGACCACAATATTAAAAACAAATGCAAAGGTTACCTGATCTTACTTCTAATTACACATTTGATGATGGACACGGTGAATTTTCGGTACCATTATATAATTTATGGAGTAATTGATTTTCAGTTTATTATCAATACAAACAGAAATGGTCTGCGACTGAAAACCTCTGAACCAAGGTGTATGAATGGAATAATCATTTAATGGTATGGGTGGAACATGAACTTAAAAGTAGATCAATGTCACTCATGTTTCAGAGCTTCATTATAGTCTCAAAGATACAAAGCTGGTATAAATTTGACAGACTGTATAATACCATGTACAGTGTTAGTTTTAGCATGGTATTTTAATGTTTGACTTACAAAATAGGTCAATGCCACTCATGCCATATGTCAGTATGTGGGTCAAGGAGTAAAAAGCAAGGTCAGTTGCTCGTGGTTAACATGCTTGAGAAGCTTCTTCACTCTAGGCAAGTCAGAATTTGTATAATTGTTATCTTTCAATATAAAATTCAAATTAATACAAGGTCTGTCACTGATCACGTCAACTTCTGTACATATATATTTATTATATTCAATAACTATGCACACGATTACATCACCATGAATGAAGTTAATGTAACATCTGTTTCGATTTCCATAGATAAACTGTATTATTATTATTATTATTATTATTATTATTATTATTATTATTATTATTATTATTATTATTATTATTATTATTATTATTATTATTATTATTATTATTATTATTATTATTATTATTATTATTATTATGAATAAACTTTTAGCAGTTCTATAACGGGACTTTTTTCAATACCAGCTAGATGTTACTTTTTAATAGGAGCAACTGCCACTAAGTTACAAGAGATTGACAAATTCTGAACTCAATATACTATTTTCATATGTAAAAAATTTTATGCATGCTACATTGGCTTTTCCGGAAAAGTACATGTACACATCTACTGTCTTAAGTCTGCATGGAAACAAGGGTGATCTCATGACATTGACTAGTACCTCTTTTGATGCATAAATGACAGAAATATGACACTTGTACATTTTCATGTTTTTATTTTTAGCAAATTACAGTGAACAACATGTAGAATTAATGATGGACCATCTCAGCAGTAGCCTTATTGCTAGTAGCATGCATTCCTAGAGTGCCAACTAATTGTCACACGACAACTGTCATTAGTTTGTTGAACAACCTTCACCGTGATTATCAAAAGACCACACCAAGCAATAGTTTTTTGTGGGTGAAAAGTGTTGCGAGACACATAAGTTGCAGGAATCTCTTGGGAAGATGTGAGCAGCTGTATTTTTTAAAGAAAAATTGTAAACTTGAACTAAGCTGGGATTAACACCAGTGAACAATGAAACCTCTATTATCAGAATCTCAATTCCTCATTTCTTACGACCATCTTTACAGTAAAACACCTTTTTTTTTTCTTTAGTGAAGTGCCCTCCACAACTTATGGCACAAGTCTCGTGCCACCATGTTTTGCATGTTTGTCACCTATACCATTCATCAGCGCTAAATAGGTCCCCTGGATGACCATAAGCAAAATTGCAGTGGTGACACCCATTTTTACTTTTGGTTTGCTTCGGGGAGTGGCCTACAGTATTTTTCTGTTTTGTTGCTTTTCTCCCACGTTTCTAACTATTTTGTTTTTTGGTTTTCTGTATCTTTTGTCTCTTGATAACAACAGACATAGATTCGTGACTTGTTAACTCATAGAAAGGGGGGTTCACTCGCCGTTTAGTGGTACCCCTCTCCCTATGTGGCACTGATAACAAGTCTCGGAAAGATACAGATGGCTTTTGTGCGGATGATTTTTTTTAACCTTTTTATATTTTATATAAAAATGTTTTTTTATGCATTTTATTTACTATTGGGACATTTTGTGCTAATATGCACAAGACTTATGAAAATTAAAAGTGCCTTAGAATGTACTTTCTCTCTCTCTCTCTCTCTCTCTCTCTCTCTCTCTCTTTTAAGAAGAGGCTATAACCTGAAATTTAATATCTTTTTATTACGCTGGGCTCTTGAATTTTTTCAAGAATTAAAGACATAAGTTATTATATTTTTCAAATTGCACCGTGGGCGTGACAACTCATATCTTTCCATTATTATGTCATTTATGCAGAACTGGAATAAAAATTTATTGCAGGTTAACTGTATTTGCTGCAAAACTTGGGCATTACCTTTCTTCGTAATATATGTACGTTTTATATTACAATGAAAGGATAATTATGCACAATCAGCAAAATTCAGTTCTGAACCTGAGGGTTGAAGGACTTTTGTTAATTATTAAAAAGACAAAACAAAGTTTAATGTTTCTAAATTGTTCATTGTAGTTGGCATGAAACTAAGGATCACTGAAAATTAATTTATTATTATTATTATTATTATTATTATTATTATTATTATTATTATTATTATTGTTGTTGTTGTTGTTGTTGTTGTTGTTGTTATTATTATTATTATTATTATTATTATTATTATTATTATTATTATTATTTGCAATACAATTAGCTTCACAAAAACACAAAGTTATGCCTTGGAGTTTGAATGTGAAAATATAGAATAAAAAATGCATGTAGGTAAATTGTTCTAGATATGTTGCTGAGCAGCTGTTGCTACATAACCTATATATGGTAAACCGAACCAGCATACTGGTAAAATGAACCAGTATAAACTGGTTCAGTGTATCAGATTTAACCTGATTCAGTTTTTAAATGACCTTCAGGTATAGCGAACTAGCAAATACTGAGCTAGAGTGCAGCTATTATCGTCCATGAGTTGTTAGGTTTTGTGCTCACGTAAACAATACCACCACATTTAACTACAATTATGACTTGTATTATACCTTCAGCTATTAGCATTGTGTACCATAAGAAAACAAAAGGATTTACTATTTTCTTTCCAAGAAAATTTGCGATGACCAGACCTGTGGCCAACCTCTGTATAATTTACGTCGTCTGCTTGCCGCCTACAGATGTAAGCGCGCCCTGGTGGTATATTTTAAAATTAGAAGAATTCCACGTCAGCGTTGTTAAGGAGCGTCCATACTGGCGTGTTGATACATATGAGATGACAAAGGGCCAGTTGAGTAAACATTGGTTCGCTTTACTTAGTGGTTCCATTTGTCTGAAATCTCCCTATATTATCACTACTTAGTAGGGCGTTCTCTAGTAGATTAGTTCGATCTTGCTCACACGGTAAAACCCCGTAACATTTAAGCACTCCCCGTTCGACCCATGTGCTAATGCATTAGCGGGCCGCTATTTTTGACGTCTACACAAAAGTATGAACCCGCGGCATTTTCAATTGTCTGAATAGTGTTCATTGAACTGTTAGAAGTAGTAATAATACTAATAACATGATTTTGTCGGGTGTAACACTTTTTCACTGGCACTCCATCAATGATTAGCAGCCCTTCACTGTCATTAGCACCCTCGCTTCGCTCGGGCAATAATGACAGTGTCGGGCTGCTAATCATTGATGTCGGGCCAGTGAAAAAGTGTAACGCCCTCCAGAATCATGTTATTGTGACATCAACAACAGGTAAAGCCATCAGCACAAGGGGGCATTGTCGGACACACTTGTTCTTGAGTTTGCCTATGAAGTTGACCCCATAGTGGAGGATGTTGGCAGCGAACGTCGTCCTTCAATCTGTACTCGTGCGCAGCTATGAAGCTCAATAAAAGAGTAACATTTCCAACAAATCACTTTAGATACATTGACTCAAGTAACAGCAATTTTAACTTACGGAGCAAACCACATGATCACTACAAAACTGATGATTCAAAACAAGAGGATCAAACATGTAACTCTCACACAGGATCAACGATCAGTCAACTTCATGGACAGAGCCTCCAATAAATGCAGTTAAAAGAATGCGTTTGGCAGTTATGACCGGCAAAAACCAAGGTGATCTGTCTGAAAACATCAGTCAGGAAGTGTAGTCATGAAGTCACTTG
>CAXHWN010002493.1:35000-41000 GCA_964020975.1 Hermodice carunculata
TTACATGATAAATAACAAAAGACAGGACGCATTGCATACAAACAAAGACTGTCAAAAGATTGCTGTTAGTTCTAAGGCGCCCCCCCCCCCAAAAAAAATGTAAAGATGGGCTTCGTGTTTGAGATGAACAACATTCATTGTACATTATTCATCGATTATGTCTGGCATATCTAAATATGAAATAGGCATGGAAGTAATTTATCAAAACAAAACGTTCACTCAGAAGCTCAACAAGATTGTTGGGGTGCAAGGTTGACGGAGCTGCAACACGCTTTCACTTTGCGGCTCAGGTTCGATTCACGGCCGGGGAAGCAAGTGGAAAGAGTTCCTACCACTCTGACTGTGCACGGTGGTTTTCTCAGAGTCCGTCGGTTTCCTCCACCAAACAAATTCGTAGGAAAGTATACGCTATCTGTGTCACGGACAGTGATAAATATGGGCTGGGTCTGTTTCGCAATCCATGTAAAAAAAAAAAAAGATATGGGTTCATACTTTAATAAGAGTACAAAACGGCTGTTCAAGTGATGAAGTTGAGGCCAGTTCAGACTTTCAGAGAAGTTGCGATGAATTTATTATCGTCCAGTACAAGAGAATTGCTGACCCCAGATTATTTGTCTATGTGAGAGTTGCACCTGTGCTCACTGGAACATTACCTCCAAAAACCGACTTTTCATGGATCAGATAAAAAGGAAATGTTCCAAAGTTTCCCGGCCGTCAAGCACATCTTATATACCCCATTCTACGATCCCCATCTAGTTTGGAAAACCCTAAGCACCCGGTGCGGGCTTCAAAGTTACGCTAGAAAAATAAACAATATTCCTCAATACAAACATGGAACACTTAAGAAATTAGGGTCGATTTTGTGTGTGTTATGGCATAATGACGCGCGTGATTGAAGCTGACATCGTGGGCGTGGCGCACGCCAGTGCGCCTTGCCCGATACCAGCTTCGATCACCCGCGTCATTATGCCATAACACACACAAAAGCGACCCTCATTGCTTATATTTACATATCCCTCTTAATTTTTCTCCTCAATTACACGAAATTTAGAAACTTAATACATAGCATTAAGAGAAACATTCAAAACTGATTTGCCGAGCATGTTCAAGTGTTAAGTTCCGGAAACCCAGGTAGGCGTGGCTTATTGGAATGTGGGCGGGACACCTGTGTTATGGTTCCATAACACACAAGGCTATTGTGTTATGGTCTCATAACACACCAGGCTTTTTCCTATACTTGCAATGTTAAAAGTTAGATTGAATGTAAATATAACAACATGATGCAATAAAGATAAGCACCATACACATCATGGTGACCCGAAATTCAAATATATACAGAGGACATAATGAGAACTAGGATAGAATGTTTGCTTCAAAGCAAATCTGTGTGCTCACTAAGGAAATTGTTTTGTACATTCAAATTGAAATTGCTACATAAGAGAAAACATTAAATTTAAGAAGAAGAAGAAGAAGAAGAAGAAGAAGAAGAAGAAGAAGAAGAAGAAGAAGAAGAAGAAGAAGAAGAAGAAGAAGAAGAAAGTAGCAAAATACCGCTCTTGGTATGAAAGAAAAATCTACAGGTAAGAAGGAAATGACAGAAAGAAAGAATTCTTGATAAAACAGAATGACCAGCTACTTGTCATTGAACAAACAATATTTGGTCATGTAGTGAGAAACTCCAGTTAATTCTAACACTTTTTATTGCAAGTTTAATTCATTTTTGGATCACTGTTGACACTACCGCATGGACTGATAACAAAATTGTCACAATGCGGTAGCATAAAAGTGTTATGTCTGACATGAGTGTAAACAACAAATCCCAGTCATGTACATATACATGTGATTGACTGTTGATGACAGATCATGGCTTGTTGTATGTCTGGTCTATCACAAATATGTAAAAGTCTGCTATTGCTGCTAATTATTTGCACTATTTCAACTTCACTGATACAGCCACACACTGTGTAGAGATTCTAGCTTTAGTGTGGTCTATGAGCTTAGCTCTGAGTAAAAATGAAGACGGACATACTTACGATGTAAAATTGGAATGGCACATCTACGCATAATAGTTTTGAAGCTAAATATTCAATACATAAACTGCCAAGTCCCCATAATAAGTATAAATCCTACTTTCGTTCGTGATGCGCCTACAGCACAAACATATGAACCGAGGTTGGAATGAGATCTCTAGCACAAATTTTAAATTTTACAACTTTTGTTTGTGGTTCATTGGATACGCATACGGCAAAGACCCATGAAGTTAGAACTACCTGTAATGATTTTGAAAATATTCACGGTTTAAATTTTCAAATAGCCATAATTTGCATATTTTTCAATACTGTCATCCTTCTTTATTAAAAAAAGCAAGATTTTATGTACAGAAGTATAATTATTCCACGCTTGGAGTTTCTATATATGCTAGGCTTCAATTAAATTAAACACAGATTTGCTGATAAAGAAAGAAAAGCAATGGGATAAAGAATTTATAACAAAAAAAATCGATGTTGGCACACAGACATGATTAAAAATGACTTATCAGGCTGACGTATTTCTTCATTACCCTGCTTGTAACTCAATCACTTAGTACCGTCGTAAATGTTTACACTTTTAACCTGGCAAGATCATTCAATGTAGGTTATGTAGCTTTCTCCATATAGTGTTCCGACCTTGTGTCTGTATTATCGGATGTTACAGTGCCATTAAAGCACGTTTCACAAGTTTAAAATATAAGCATTTCTTGGCTTTTCTAATGGGGAAAGTTTATATTTCCCACTGTGTGTAAAAAACGACATGTTAAAAACGGAAATAAACACCCAAACTTGAAAACATAAGTCCATATTAGCAGTCATTTTGAAGCGATAACTAGATACATACATTTCTGGGCCATGTTTCTGAAACAGCTTCAGAGGTTTGACAGGAGCAATATGTTTCGGTTTACACTTGCTAGAAGAATCAGAAGAACAATATTTTTTTGTTCTACGAGGCATGGCATGTAAAATATAATAATATAAATTATATATATATTGTTATACGGGCATAGTGGAAAAACAGTGTAACGCTGTCTGGTTTTCCTTATAAATATGACTCAGCCACTGTCACTGTTTACGTTAACCTCATCAGGCTTTTCATGTGACTGTTATCAACATATGGTTCAGCCCCGTTTCTCATTGCTTCTCTTTAAGTTTTTCAATGCTTGTCTGTATGCATGGACCATTTCAAACATGGCTGTGGTTGTGGTATTATTCTATTGTTTTGCTTTCAATGAAGTGCCCCTTTCAGTGTACGTTGGTCTCAATAGGGTGACAGGGTCAGACTGATTAGAATTTAGACAGACCTCTACGGCTCAGTTATAATGCTCGTACATTGTCCCACAGCACGGTTTTTTGCAATCATATTGGGTGCATATGCAATTAAAATGCATCCATTTTAGCACAACTGTTCCTCATAACAATGGTTACTAATGCTGACCACTGTTCTGAACAACAGCTGTGGTCAAGTGGGTTGGTAACCGTTGTTATGGACAACAGCTGTGATCAGGTGGATTGTAACCGTTGTTGTGGACACTTGCCGCGGGTAAGGTGAATTGGCAACCATTGATGTGGACACTCACCTTGGTATAGTGGATTGGTAATCATTGTTGTGAAAAAATAGCTGTGGCAAGACGGATTGACCATGACGCCACATGCTCTCATTAACACTCCACGTTGCAAGGTATTTTCTAAACACGGAAGTCAGAACCAGTGAGGAGTACTTTATTCATAGCAATATAACTGCCACCTGCCTAGCTAAAGAATCCATTGCGGTGGAATTTTGTAAAGTGGTTACAAACGAAGCAGAACAATCGGACTTTTGATGAAAAAATATGCTAACATCTAGCTAGAAGGATAACGTGAATGCCTAACTGAATGCTTGTGATTTTTTTTTCACAAAGACTCAAATGAGTTTGCGAACTTTAATTAGCCCTGTATGCACTCGTATGTTTGTCTGCAAGCTACGTTGATCTACGTTATTCTATCACTCCTATCTATTAATTAATTACCGTATTTTGTTATTCCGTCGCTCCACCCCAGACCCCACATAGGAAATTATGCCGTACAACTGAATGCCTACATACTAGTAACGCTCTTAATATAAAATGGAATGCCAAATTTTCATCAATGGAGTTTTTTGCTACCATGTCTCCATACTCATCAAGGACTCCTCTTTTTTAAAGCCTGCATCAGAGTGCTAACTTTCTGTCGACGTCAGCAAACCTTCACCAGGTGCCACATTGCTCATTAATCAGACGCTCAACATGACCAATGGCAGATTTGTTTGCATTTTATCTCAAAAGCAGAAGGAAGTTAAGGCTTTCATTTTTGTTGTTTACAATCCAGCTGCAGCACAATTATAAGTGATAAACGTATATCGAAAAAAAAGTTTCAGCGGACCACTTTGCAAAGGGAATGATATTGCTGATATATCATGTGGTTCAACAGTGCTATTCATATCTACAAAACGAATGCTATGAATGCTTAATATTGCTGACAATGCAAGTGTATGATACAGTGTTCTCTTCTTCGTTTTTTCCACCAAAAAACAAGTTGATCAATGCAACCACAAGTCAAAAACCAACTGATGTCTCATATGTGTTCAACACAGAAAGTAGGATAAAAAGAAACTGGTTTGCAGTATTATCCTTCCTAGTCCAACTACCATCAGACGCCTTTACGTCATTAATACTCAAAGGGGGTCCACGAAAACCAACAATCTATGGCGGCAAAATCACTTTCAGCTATATTTTTTTTAAAACAACAGTACATAGTCAAGGTCATTGTACAAGGATCAGCTTTGTTGCCGATGGGTACCTCTGTATTGTGACATTCTTCATCTTGGCAGTTACATGATTGTAAGATCTCCTGTTTCCTTAACACTTTCCAGTCTGAGTCCGCATATATGCGGACTCACACAGTTTATAAAATATGTACATTACGATTTCATATTTGAATTCCTCATGGAAAGACGTTTCCAACGAATCCCAACATGTCATATCTACCATTAGCGGGTAGTCAACAGCTTTCCTCGGGGCACTTTCCGCGCATTGCGCGGAAAGTGCCCCGAGGAAAGCTGTTGACTCAGACTGGAAAGTGTTAAGCAAGCATTGATCATAACACCGGTCCCCAAAAGCATTTTTATATATTACAGCATTTTAGTTATGCTGGGCGAAGCAAGGACCCGACAGAATGTCTTTCAACATTTTGTAGAAAATGGCAACACGATTTATTCAATGCCGTTCCTCCATCTGAAGCAACCAAAGCTTAGTGCCTGTAAGGTATTACACTCACATACAGTATCAAAGTACTTCATAAGAAAAGTCTTGCGTTTTATTTAAAATCAAAACTCCTGAAAGTGTCCCGAGAGTCCAGCTTCACAGTCACTGGTTATGTCAACCAAAGGCAACTACCTTATTTCGGACATTTCTCCAAACCAATGCTCCTTAATTCTATGTAACTGAGTGATTAAGTTAACAGAAAAAATATCTCGTTCAATTCTATTTTACATGATCATCCGCAAAAGAACTTTTCATGTCCTTGCCAATTTAGTAAGGGTCATTCACTTGCATCTTGCTTGATATGAAGAACTTATGCTCTATATGCAGTAGTCTACTTTTTAGCTGTAGAGGACTTACATATTGTGAAATATGAATGCCAAAGACTGCAAAAGTATCGGTTATGTGGCTCAACTATCAGCAGCTATTAGAGACTAAACGTTTGTAAGATGTCAACGCTGTGGGCGTTTTTTTTTTTACTTTCAAAATACTTAAATTGTCCAAACAAACATGCTATAGCTTATATATCATTTTTAAGATATAAAGAATTCAGCTTTTGTTAAATATCAAAGCTGCATTTGAAGTGTTTTGTAGCCAGAGAGCACTTTAACTCGGTAAAGTAGTAATGCTGTTACTCAATTAGGATTTTAGTTAAAAGTAATCAAACTAACACCAGTGGCACGTGTCAATGA
>CAXHWN010002493.1:41200-80200 GCA_964020975.1 Hermodice carunculata
TAAACCGATCTCTCTGTGCTGCTTGTAAAGTCTTGCTAGAACTAGAAAAAAAGATTTGCTTCACAGCACAGTCTGGGTGCCTTCAAAATGAGAACAGTTTGAAATGCTACACTTTGCCATTGTTCAACATAATCTAAAATTTGTGTGTTGGCATAATTTTTATAAAGTAAAATGCTCAGCTTTGATTCTTGGTTCAAGGGATGTGGCCATGTCCCAAACTTATAAAGTGATGTTTGAATGAAACTACTATCTATAATAGTATTGAAGCTATTCAACATTTTAATTTTGTGTATTTGCCTAATTAGCATGAATTATAAATCTAGAAGAACTTTGGTGTATTGTTCATTGAATGGGGCTATGCCAAAACCCCATAAATTGAAGTAGGAATGGCACCTCTCTAATAGTTTTGAAGCTATTAAAGATTTCCATTTTGCATATTCACCTAATTTGCATAAATTAAAATCCTACAACTTTGGTTCATGGTTAATAAGATGCGGCTTTGCCACAAACCTATAAATTGAGGTTGGAATGGCATCTGTATGTACAATAGTTTTGGAGATATTCAACTTTTGAATTTTTCAATGCCCCTTGTTAGCATAAGCTAAAATTCTACAATTATACTGTCCATTACAGTGGCAAGTGTTACAAAAATATATATGCACATTAAAATTTTGAGTCCATCTTCAATAGTCTGGAGGATATGGAGCTTTTAACATTTTTGTTGCCTCTAAAATTTGCATAATTTTTAAACATCACGACTGTTCCAAATGAGATGCACAATTTTGCTGGTTATGTCAGTCACCATGGCAACTTTGTTTTTTTTTTCCAATATTATCTGAAAAAAACTCTGGACCAACTTAGTCAGAAAGAAAGAAAGAAAGAAAGACATTGACCTTTTATTTCTTTGTTAATTTATCTGAGATGAAAGACCACCTGTCCTATGTGACCACTTTTGTCTGGCATTAGGGGTGGTCTTAAATTGCAGGTACCACTGTACAGTGAAACCTCTCTACAGTGGGCACCTTCGTGACCAGAGAGAAGTGTCCACTCCGGAGAGGGTCAGCCCTTCTAGGCAGTATTGATGAGTATATATGCATGTACAGTGTACACATATTATAATTCAGAGGGATGTTTATACTTGCAAAACAAAACTGTCTTTGTTCCTTTTTTACATGAAAAAATTTCAACAGATGCTGTCACAAAACTACATGTACATGTACCTGTGAACTGAGACATGCCCTATACTGACTCAGTATTGGCTATGAAGAACTGAATTCATCTCACTGGTTACAAGAAAACAAAGACATGGAATTATCCATTGAGATGACACAAATGCACACGCTTTTTCAGAATTCAATAAGTTATGAAAACAGTCACTGAGGACTGTAAGTCAGACTTTGATCCGGTCCAGCAAACTCAGCTCTGTATGTAGTCTATTTTTAACAGAAGGTACACTCTGGCTTGTTCTGCCTAGAAGTCCAGTCCCTCTGATTCCTTGGGACTGATAAGACCAGCACATTCCTTGCCTCAGGCACAGACCAGCCAGGACACTCTGACTGGTCAGTTTCAGCCATGGTGCACTTACAGCTCTGTGCAGCATTAGTGTGAACATGGATCAGATATGTTTCTCACATGAACAGAAAGAGATTCTCTGTATTTTATTGATAACTTCATTACACAGTTGTTGGGAGTCCCCCCACCCCCACCCCCACTTCCCATTTACCATAAGACCTAAGCCTTTCAAACCATAAACCCAGCAGGCATCGCTAGAAGGCTTCCTATGACACAGGTTCAAGTATCATGAATGCAAAATGGTTGCCTAGCACCATGGAGGCTTATAACATGCAGTACAACAGAAGCCCAAGTCAAAATGTGGATTGTTGGGAAATTCATTGAATTTAGCATACATTAAAATTCCCCAACTTTTGTTTGCATGCTATTTGATTTGCCAGATGTCTCAAACATATATGTGTAAGTTAGAACTTCGTGTCTATCTATAATATATTTGAAGTATAAAGCTTTTAAAATTTTAATAGCCCATAATTTGCATAATTTAAACATCATGACTATTCCAAGTCAGGTGCCTAATGTCACTGGTGGGTCAGTCATAATGGCAAGTTTGGTGGTTTTCGGAATAATAGTGTCCGAGAGAAACTCCGGACAAATTTGGTCGTAAGAAAGAAAGAAAGAAAGAAGGAAAGAAAAAAGAATTCTTGGAAAAACAAAATGTCTGGGTTGGCACCCAGACATAATGATTCCAGAGGTATCACATAGGAGTACATTGCTTTCCTGTGGTCATTAACGGCCACTTTTGGAAGTTGGTTCAGGGTGGCCTTATACCACAGGTGTCTGTGATAAAGGATGGGGCCAAGGAGTTTTTTTCGTGACGAGTGGTTGGGCTTTTCTGTTTTTCGTGCATCATTATTCACCTTTGTTGTATTTTCTGTGAATTGTGAATCAGCAAAATATCCTGTGAATCGTTATGGTGATTGATGTATTTTGCGTGGAATGTACAAAGGGCAAATTATTTTGTGCCAAGCGTGAAGATACATTCCCTTCACTCTCTACCCTCCCCCCCCCCCCCCCCCCCCGTTCCGCCATGAAAAGATGCTTTTTACAAAAGCCCGCCTTGTGATGACTCTCGCATTGCTGGTACACTATTTGGTTGGGTATTATCTTTGATATGAATGCCACAGTCAATCTGGTGACAAAGCAGATCCCTGCCGCTGGCAACTGTACGCTCCTCTGCGAAAGCACATAATCAATATATTCAGAAACAATTAAGTGCAAACGCGGCAAACTGTGCCGTCTCGCTGCTTGATGATGTGCAAAAATCTGATAAAAATAATGAAAAAATTATCTGGTTTCGGGTCGATTTGGTCAACAACATATAATCTCACGCACGACATATGTGAAAGGAACTTTAGGGTGAAAAGGGTACGTACCAGCAATTTTTGTTATCATTTACAAATAGACGAACATGCATTTCTAGATGCAGATGAATTTCGATTAGATCGAGATTAACATCATCATCACATTTGATACCACAGTGAACACATAATCATAGGTACCCGGACATGCACTAGCTGCCCCGCCGCCGAGTCCTTGTACCAACCAGCTGTTTGGTATACATAATGTTATAATGATAAAATAGGCAACCGAATATAGTAATGTTCAAATTTTCATACATGTGACATATTGAAAGAGGCAACATAATCTGACGTACCCTTTGTACATGTTGAATAAAGACTGTCACAGTTTACATATAATGATGGATTTTCTATTCTATTTCTCGATTAACATAATTTTTTTTCTCTTCAAATGGCGTCAAAGTTTTTGACATTCGATCAGAAGTGAATGGAAAGCTTGCTCATCAATATGTTATGATATATTTTTTTTGTCTCTATGTGTAAAAAAAGACAAAACTGGTGGAACAGATTCATTCAATCTGCAATAATACAAAAAAGTATCTCTGATAACCGTACAAAAGAAGGCGCTCATATTCAGAGGTGTGTCTGGCGTTTGTGTTGAAAATTATCTAGAAAGCAATTATATCACTCCGAATTTAAACCATAACAAGAAAAAAAAAATCACAAAAAAAACTTTTGTGAAAAAGTACATTAAATTAACTAAACAATACAGGTGAGCAGTTTGTTTTGATGAGTACAAACGAATACCACGAACAAGTAGCACACGAATGTGGGGTTGAACTGGTAGAGGTTTTTTTAACCAGCAGCTCGTACACTAAGGAAGACATGTGCAAATGTGTTATCATGTAGATCTATACTTAAAAGGCTGCTCTTTCTTTAACTCACGAAATGTCAGAGGTCGTTACCTGAAACGACCTCTGCGAGGAGGTTACCTGAAAATTGCATTTGACAAAATTACTGCTGGAGACGAAAATACAAGTGATGTGGTTGTTTCTTACCAGCTTCTAGAATAAAATATATATGTGTAATGAACAGTCATTTGAAGGGAATACAAACTGAGTTCGTCGATCAACTTCGTTTTGTACTTATGAATGTGGCCTGTTTGACGCGACCCGAATGTAAGAGAAAGAGAGGGAGGGAGGGAGAGAGAGAGGGAGGGAGGGAGGGGGAGAGAGAGAGAGAGAGAGAGAGAGAGAGAGAGAGAGAGAGAGAGAGAGAGAGAGAGAGAGAGAGAGAGAGAGAGAGAGAGAGAGAGAGAGAGAGAGACGCCTGCAACTAACCAACATATAAAAAATATACCGACAAACCTTCAGAAAAACAGTCTAATGATGTTGCAATTGATCAAATCTTGACACCCCGGCTGTGTTTCACAAACTCTGGTAGCTTCACCGACTGATTCTTCTTCCACGAAGAGCGAGTTCATTGACAAATTCATACGGTTCATCTCTTAGTTTTCCGTTGCTAACAGGTAGTTTCATATCACACAAATAGTTCTTTTTTCCGTCTGTTTTAATACTGATTCTGAAGCCCAAAGCGTTCAACCGTGCT
The DNA here is from genome assembly GCA_964020975.1 of Hermodice carunculata. Lineage (NCBI taxonomy): Eukaryota > Metazoa > Annelida > Polychaeta > Eunicida > Amphinomidae > Hermodice > Hermodice carunculata. The sequence continues at coordinate 45,679 of CAXHWN010002493.1, forward strand.
TATTGTACCTAAATGCAAAGGCCATCTGTGCAGTTTACTCGTCTGGAAAAAAACTCGTGGGCTTTTTATTTATTATATTGTAGCATCTGTCCAAAATATTCTCGGTGGGCGTGGAAGTACTTTCGTTAGGCTATGTTAATGTATCTCGGCCTGCAATATGTTTAAATTGCCACATGAAAGGACCAATCATTGGATTTTTTTCGCAGCTTACATGGCGTTTGGTCATTCTGAACATGAACAAAAATTACTTCAAAATAAAAAAAAAAATAATAACAAACAAACAAAAAAACCCAAAAAGCAAGAAAACAAAAGAAAAAAAAAAACAACACAAAGACAAAAACTCAAACAAACAAACAAAAAAACCCGCAAAATAATCATTTTTTCTCCAAGCAAAGGGTCAGATCAGTATTTGGTACTCAATGTGATTCTTACATATAATTATATTTTGTATCACCTTGAGATGATCTGGTTTAACCAAAAAAAAAAAAAAAAAAAAAGAAGTTTGTAGTAAAAAATGCTGACGATTTCCACGTCACCGTCACCGGATTCACTAGTCAAATAATATATCGGTATTAGAAGTTTTAAAACTATATACTCTTTGCCATTGGTTTATTTCCACAGATACATCATAGGTTTTCTAATTTAGCATAGAACAAAGTGCTGCGATTTTTTTCTCTCGTCATGTTGTATACCTATGCATTTACGTTTCCTCTCCGCCTCCCCCTCCCCCCCCCCCGCAACATCCATGTGCGTACTTAACCCAGTGCTTACGTGCGGCATTGAAAAAAACCCAAAACATATCAACTCTTTCGTTCAATGGTAAAATTTTACTTACTATGTAAAGCGCTATACTCCTCAAGAATATTAAATAATCCCAATTTTACTCATGATTGCCATGTAAATATAATCCATTAAGTAAGCAGCTTTGTATTGATGCACCGTTCAACCTTATCATGACTGGCCGAATAAGCGGTTCCAACCTTTAATCGCCGATATCAGGTGAATTCCTGACGAAATAGAATTTTAATGAAATTAAAGACTTTATTGAATATATGAAAATAGAAGACAATTCCATGTCTCGAAATAATCTGTGATCCAAAGCAGCATGTACGCTACAGTTTTCATGCTTTTGAATGTGAATAATTGAGCTTTGTTTTTCTGTAACTGGTGTCCACAATTATGTAAATGCATCTGTATTTTAACCCACATTTATATGTATGTATATATATATATATGTGTCAATCTTTAACATAGATATGAAAAGAATTTTACATATGTGTTAATCTTTTTCACCTGTGTGTAAGTGTTTTGTTGTGTGAATATAATATTTTTACACATGCAATAAATTTACACATTTATGTAACTCTTTTTAACACGTGTAAATCTTTGGCACATATTTGTAAATGATCAACACATAGGTGAAAAAAAGTAGAACACATATGTATAAACCTTTAAGCGCAGCTAACCCAAGGTCTCAGATCTTATACGGTCCGTCACGTCTGTCCGTTCGTCCGTAAACCTGTTTTTGAATGGCGTACAGGTCACCGTTCTCAAGTTAATTCCATATAGAGTTTAGGACATATCAAGAGTAGGCCTATAAAAATCTAGTATAATGTTTTATATATGAAGCAACATGTAAACATTTGAGAATGCACTTTTTCAAAGACTTTCCCATGAGTCAGGACGAAACCTTGTAGGGATGTCGATCGGGCGAAAAGAAGAAAAGATCCCACAAATGTGTATCCTATATCTGGGAATTTGACATTGCATTGTATGGATGAACTTGATCTATTTGTTGGAGTTAACAGAAGGAATGCATTTCTGGAGATTACACGTTTGGTATAATCACTGCGTCTTAACTTGTGTACATATACATTATACAAACACAGGAACATTATACAGATTTTTTAAAAGTGTTTTTTGCTTGGAATGAGCGTGGCGCTATAGGTGGCATCAGTTGGAAAGATGTCATAGGTATCAAAGCACACAAGATTCATTATTCTGATAATACATTACAGAACTTATACGAAATACACGTTAAGCAAACCGTCTAATTGTGTAAAATTTGGATGATCTTGAACCATGTTTTAAGGTCATTAAGCACTTCAGTAAAGGACACTAAATTCAACATGTGCACAATGTGGATGACCTTGAACTGCTTTCTCAAGGTCACAAGGGGATTCCATTTCAGGAAAAGAATTGACTGTGATGGTCATTCAATTGCATGTCAGTCGAACATCAGGCCCATGGACCCTTGTTTACATATTTGTAAAAGTGTTTCACATGTATGAAATTATCTTCTATTTTCACCTATGTGAAAAGATTAACGCACATGTCTAAAATGTATTATTACAATAATTGTAAAGCGATTTCACATGTGTATAAATCTGTTTTAAACACCGCAGGCTGAATAAATACGTGGGAACAGGTAAATCTTTGTGACATACATAAAATAATTTTGCACAATTTCAAAAATGTAAAGGGTCATCTACACATATATTTAATAATCTATATGGATGTATAATTATGAATTAAATATTAAAATGGCTTGCAATAGCCCGATTTAATCAGTGTGACATATTATGCAGAGGAACGAATCTGTGGGAATTATGGTGTGACCAGGTCACCCAATTCTGCAGGGATTGGATTAAAATTGTCACTATCTGAGGCAGCAAATCCATTTTTTTTTAAAGTTTAATTTGATTTCGGTTCAGTTTCGCGCCATCGTACCACAGGTTCAGTTGCGCTTCAGCTGCTTGCGTTTGAAGCAACGCAAACGTTCATTGTCGATATACCGGTAGATTTGACTGGCCTGCATTGTGAACTTGATCGAGCCCAACCCGAGGTCGGGGCAAACTGGTTTCCTGGTGTGAATCAAATGCCATATCATGAAGAAGCCATGCACCCTACATTGATCGCGCTTGATTGAGTCCAACCCCGGTTTCAGTGTAACAGATCGATAGGGCACTGGCCGACTGGTCGCTTGGTATGAATCAAGTATCATTTGTAACATGCGTGGTGGAAACAGACCAATAGGGAGCCGGAAATAGTGTTGATTATATCACATAATCCATTCTTTCTGTGAAAAGTGTGGATTATGGTCTTCTTTCACTATTAAATAATAAGTGAAGTATACACATAATGAACACCGTTACATATAGCATAACACATAATAGCATTGCTAGTGTTGCGCAGTGCAGCATGACCTGCAGGCAGTGTATTGTAGAAACAGTTGTTGTTGACACCTTCCTCTGAACAGCCCAAACTACGGTATCGTTCCAGCAGGATCTGTGCAGATGACCACAGGACATGGAATAATAGAGACGTGCATTCCTAGAACTTTCCGAGTCGTCTGTCATATCTGGCATGATATCACTGTCGGAATAATGTGAGCTGATGTACATGACTCAATTTACAACACTTAATCAGTGTCCATGCCTGTCACGAACCCTGAAAAAACAAGTGAATTGAATTCCAAAAATGCATCGTTTTTTAACCTGCAATAGGTTTCTTGTAGCGTGCACTCTCGTCATTATGACACGTACTCCTCTGAAATAATAACTGTGGAGTGGGAATACTGCCAAACTCACTTAAATTTGTCATTTTGGCTTCCACCACCACCTCTTCGTACTGCCATATTGGTAAGTGGAAAATACATAGATAGAAAATACATGAGCAAGCAGTCAAACTTGACTGTGCATGTGACAACTTACGTAAGCGGCAAAGTACACCATGCACAAAATGTAGGGGAATATGTCATGCACCAAGGAATATCTTGGTCAGTTCCTACCAGCCTTGTTACAAGTCATTTATGCCATCACAATCAACTCGGTTTTCGACCTCGTTAGTTATATGGTATAATGGTCATGTGACATGTAATAACTATCATTTCATGAATAAGCAACCTTACTAACGAGTTGCAAAAGTCCTATGGTGCACCAAAGTAGCCAATGAAAGCAGTGAGGCCAATCAAGAACTTGGATCAGATTCACCTCTTGCAGTACCCTAACATTAGCTCCACAAGCGGTTCCCCGATGTGGCCAATCAAAAGCTTGGTTTGCATCCCCATTTTCCAGCGCTTCCCCAATCAAGTAGAACCGAAGTTCATAATTCCCTGGTGCTTATTGGTTATAAAAATAGATTTTGTCCTTGTGGCCAAGTGCAGGCCCACATCAACATCAAAATTATTTTGTAGTCTGTACAAAATTTACTGCTCGTACGTCTAGCTGTGTCGTCCGTACTCGACTTATTTCTGCAAAATCCTCTGGTTGTGCTCCAGCATATTTTATTTGTAACAATATATGTACTTTTTAATCTTTTTGCAAGATGTTTGATATTGCATTTTTGTGATTATTTTTGAAGTTAAATATGTTTCAATCCAGCACATTTGAAACTAATCCTTCCATCCGATATGATATATGCTGTCCCCTATTATTATCATGATACAACAAAAGCCTATTGTGATTTGTTTAAGAAAAAATGACAACGCACGTGGTAATATATATTTATCATCAAACCTCTAACCGTTTCACAGAATCATTCTGGAGGAATTGGCATACACAAAATCTAAGTATAAACAAAAAATTACAGAAGACTTCATGTATTCATCCAAAACTATTTACCAACAATCCGGTAAGGGCAAACAAATTTTACCGATTTATAAATATGTCATATATATATGGATTTTTCCCATGATAAATGTCAGGTTCTGGTATGAATTTACTTTATTGCACAATCTTGTAATATTAAGAGAAAGTTGGTTATTTACAAAAAAGGCCCACAAAAGATAGCGTGCATCGTTATTGGCTCTTACTATTCACTACGAAGCCTGCTTACGGTTGTCTCATCAATGAATTTATTGGTCTGCGGGGACATTAATCTCGAGGAGCCCAAAATAAGATTTTCCTCTTTGTTCAGTCTTGTAATATTTGTAATATTGATAACCTTTGTTCCCTCACTCATTACATTTAGCTTCTGCATTTGACTATTACTACTGATTGACTATAACTTGAAATGTTTAGATTTAAGCATGCAAATATATATATGTTATGTCCGAAATTACTGTGCCAACAAGAATGTCTGAAAGACGTGCCAGCACAATTGGTAATATATGCTGCAAATTTTTCTTTTGGAAAAAACAGGCGTTGTACTTACAAATTTATATATCTTTATCCCACACTTGTTTGAAAGAAAACCAGACCTTACAGGTCTGTAAAAAGTAATAAAACGTCTCTAAAGAAAGAACTTTTACTGAGAGTTGCACATACCAATTTTTTTCCTTTATATTGATACACACTTTTCTCCAAATTTGAATAAAAATTATGTGAAACGTGAAAATATTTTGTGCCAAGCTACAAAGAGACACTTGCCAAGGAAAACCAACGTTCAGCAGAAACAAACTGAAACAATCACCCGGGATTAAGGAAGGCATACTGCACTCTCTAAAATACAGGGATACCCTACACAAAACATCTCCAGATCTGGATGCTGACTGAAGTGTTTAACCATTGGAAAACACAGCTTTAACTTGCATAGTAATTATCTGACAAAATGTTAAGCAATTAAAAAAGTTTTATCTTAGACCATTTAAAATTTTAGAAACGAAAAAAAGACTTGGACAACAATAGACTCCATTCTTCACCTTAAAAGCAAAGCAGATTCCCTTCATTTTTCAGATTTGACAGTTACAAAGTCTTCAACAAGCAGGAAATATCGGAATGCTTCAAGCATTTATTTCTAAAAAGATTGAAGTGAAACTTTGCAACTTTTCAAATGCAGCACCAGACCTCAATCTTATCTTATCACCAGTTGCCTTTTATGGGTGACTGCATGTCTCCAGTCAGGAGTGAAATTTGTTTCTTCACATGGGTATTAGAAGAGAAATGTTGATGCTTTGGCAAGTCTGGAATCTCTTTGCTGTCATTGTTGGGTTTGGAATTAATGAATATGGATCATGTTTTTCTGTACTATTATCTCACTGATGACATGGAATATGCTTTCCCTTTTTGACACATTTCAAACATAGCATCATTAGTAATGTGGAGTCCCTTGTGAATTTTGTGATGAAAGCAAACCTCCTATTTCATTGTCGCATGGGGACCCAAACTAACAATAAAGGCATCACATTTATTGTCTGGATACATTGACATTAAGTGGCTAGCAGCCACAAAAAGTGTCTTAAAATGTCTGTTCTCTTGCACAAAGCTTGTTTGGTACACTATGTTATAATTATGGCATGATGTGAGGTCATGTGGAACTTCTGTGATGAAAGCAAGCCACCTATCCAGAATTGTTACGCGGGTCCTACACAACGATAAAATCTTTGTTGGCAGTCTGCCAATTTGCTTGTGTGTGTGGCATCGGCTCTTTAAAATGAGGTACCCATACTACAAAATTGAATAATTTTGTTTGCAAATCTGCAGCATATACTGTTAAACATATTCATCTGGAATTTGGTTAATCAAATTTAGTTTGACTAAACTTATATGTAAATTAAAATTAACTGCAAAGTGACAGTTTAAGTGGACATCATTTAGAGTTTTTCATAGTAAAAGTCACTTTTATTGCATTGACGTTAAGGTGTGAGATAAAATTGTCCCACGTCATAAAGCAAAGTTTTTTCTTTTTTATCAACTTGAAACAAATAGCCTTACAGGACACACTTTATTTAAACACAGTTAAAACCTATTTTTTTTAATTTACTGGGGTACCATGTGAAATAGCTGTCCTAATTTCAGGAAAGTGTCTTAGTAATGTTGAGTGTTTGGTAAAGGGTGACATAGTGTCTGAATAAGATTGGAAAGGCTCCATGTAACCCATGCAATGGAATAGAAGTCAATGTAAAACAACTGAATTTCAAGAGAGCATCTCTGACAAAAAGGCTCATTTGCCACTTATTGGCCAACCAGATGTTTTCAAGGAAACAAGATGACCAATTTAACTGGTCTGCAGAAAGTCCTCTGACTACAAAGATTTATTTGTAGTCATTATGATGTGTATCGTGCATGATTGTCAACATTCTGGTGCCAGCACTTCCTTACACTGTATACCAACTTCGGGATAATCTTCTGAGGTAGGTTGTCTCACTCCTGTAAAAGATAAGGCCGTAGGTTGTCAAAATCGCCACCCAGACTGATCTTCTCAAAAACGTTTCTGCTAAGATGACTCCATAGGTACTCTATCGGATTGAGGTCAGGAAAAAAGGGTGGCCACTCAATTACCTCCATTGTCTCCCGGTCTAGGATTTCCCGCACTGCCGCAGCAACTTATGGTCTTATGTTGTCTTGCATCAGGATGAAGCTGTCGGCAATAGCACTGGTATATGGTAGCACGTATGGCTGCAGGATCTCAATGATGTAGCCTCTGGAAATCATGGCATCATTCACTATGACTAGGTCAATCTTGTCTTTGGCCGAAATCCCTGCCCAGACCGCCACCTCCAAATACAATTGTAGGCTTTAAATGGGTACCTCAAGGTTTGATCCTTGAACCCCTTCTTTCTGTCTGATGTTACCAGTTAAAGTGAATCAATTTCATATCCTGATGACATAATACCTAAATCTCTGTCCCCATGCAATTATTGTGATCATACAAATAATGCTTATCAATATAATGTATAAGTGCTTAACTCGAACAATTTCAGAACTTGTTAAATGCTGATAAACTCTCTCTCTCTCTCTCTCTCTCTCTCTCTCTCTCTCTGTCTCGACATCTTTAAGACTAAGTGCATGATTTGCCATCACCTCCACAAAACTACATTTACACTTCAATGCTATGATCAACAATGAAAGATCGAATTTAACTTTCTGGCTTGAAATTGATGAAAGTTTATAATAAGCTCCACGCATAAATGAAACTGGGAATATATTTGCCAGGGTCAATGCTACTATTTCTTTACCAGGGATCCCTGCTACTTATCTACAATACTTTTTTTATGCCTCATTGCTTCGAGTCCCCAGTCTTTACAAATATCATATGACATCTCTGAGTCACTTTAAGAATTTGGCTCATGGATTTGCTTTCTACAAGTAATTTCATTACATTTTCTACATCTCTGACACTGACTACGTTTTATCCTTTTAACAAATGTATTTACATCCAATTCTTCCATTGGTTCACAGGCTGCCTTACATTCAGGTACCATGTCTCGACTACTCTCAAAGTCAAGGTTTTCAGGTCTCACTCTTTCTGCTCTCACATAAAATAAATAATTTCATATTCCAGATATGTTACAACAGTCACACTCTCTCTATCTCTCCTGTTCTACACCCTTGTGATAACTTGTACTGATCCACCATATTTCACATTGTCTTCGATTTCTGTTCTTTTTGTTACATAAACTGTACATTCTTTGCTTCTTCAGGACATATTGCTTTTGATATATAAAACTGATTCTTTCTGGACATTAATGACTATGAGAATTAAAGCAGGCACTTGAGTAGGGTGGACAGCAATATACAACAGGAGTTCTAAAATTCCAGGAGGTATCAAACAGTTCTTTGGAAATCATGCATATGGTAAATGGTTGCCAAACTGGTCCCACTAGCCCAATCAATATCTAGATTGCTTATTGGAAATGACAGGTCTTGAGAGTGACACTACATATCCTCTATCTTCATGCCATCTGAAATCATAAAGTAAGAAGTAGAAGGCAAAAATCCCAACAACATTCAAGCCACCTTAGAAGCCTTTGGTAGCACATTTCTCAGCCCATTCAATCATGCACTTGACGAACTGATAGATTGATACTGCAGGGAAAGTTTGTATCAGCCTACATGGTTGCCCTACTGGCTTCCATGGGACTACTGAACAGGTTGCCAGAAACCCTTGGTGGTGTGGCGATGGAACATTGAAATTTGTTACCACATGACTATTCATAAGTAGATGGAACTGCTGGCAAGCACAAAGAACTATTGTATTAAGAGCCAGGCAGTGTTGAAACCCCAAGCACAATGTCTGGTCTTTAAATGTAGTGGCAAAATGCAGGCTCGGGGTTGCTAGAGGCCCTGGGTTTGATACCCAATTAACCACAAGCATGGTTGTAGGCCCATGGGGGCATCTTTACACCCTAATGTGCCTATGTAAAAAAAATGTTGTTAAATCCAGATCACCTGCATATAAATATTCATTACCTCTTTTCTTCTTTTTGTACATTTACCTTATGTATGTGCCTTCATAAGTGTGAATAAAGATTGTATATATGGTGGTGCCAGGGTGAACACAAACACACACCACCAACAGGTTGTTGTGGCTGAAGATGGTTCATCATTGGGCTCGTTCAGCTGGAAGTTGGAGGAACAAAAGGTGATGGAGTTGTACTCTTCATGACTGAATGTCAAAGAGCCAACCTGTGGGGTCAAATTGGTGATATCACTGGGCATTCCTTGGTCCTTGGGAGAAAGGGGGAAGCATTGTAGTGAGAGCTTGGTAGTGTTGAGCCTTCACACTGAACGTCCAGACTTTTAGCATTATGGCAAAACACTAGCTGACGATGCAAGAAGTCCCCAGTACGATAACTGGCCACAAAGGTGCATCAAATGTCCTACAGTTTCCTCTCATGGAGCAAACAACGAATCCATGATTTACACAATCTTGTAAGTTTGGACACTAGGGGAAATCGTGCAAGTTTGGACAGACAAGGTGAAATAATTGCAAGGAAACACAAAAATCTATTCCTCAAAGAGTGAAAATGCCCTGAACCCCCCGAAAGGAACCAAGACAGTGGAAGGTCTGTCCTCTAGCCGGGCAGAAGCAGACACCAAGAAATGTCTGCATATTCACGATGCCCTTTCAGTGAATCCAGGCCCTGTCCCTATTCGTTTACGTGTGTCGCGTTTATCTATGCCCCTGATCAAGCCATTAAGGGACGTACCAAAGAATTTGGAATCCAGTGGACCTGTGTACCTTGTCATAAAGTTGTCAATACCCTCCGTTCTATCACAAGGTGCGAGGAAATGAAGAGTGTGACTGGGTAAGCTTATATAAAGGATAAACAACTGATTTATTGATCTATGACAAAGATATCTGGATCCGATTGCTCACGCATTTGAGGCAATGGACACTCCGTAATAAAATTAAATGTAGACCTGAACAACGCAATATTATAACAAAAGTATACTGTCAGCTGTAACCAACAGTGGGTGTAGGCATAGATACTTTAACTATGGTCAAAAAGCGAACAGCTTAGAAACATTGCTCAGACTATTTAGTGGCATATTGTTTATCATAGAGACGTAGGAAAAATGATATTAATTTTAGAAAACTTGAGAAATATGCATTTATGGGTAGAGTACTTGAACATGATTCTCAGAGTCTGATTCCAGACAAAATCCTTATCTAATCTGTATGATGATGAATTTCCCGTATCGTTATGACATGCCAGAGTAACAAATGTTGTCTTTGTTTAAATGTAATTTTATTTGATACTAAATGAGATTAGTTTGTTTCAACGTATTTTTATTGTGAAAACCATTGGCAAAGAGGCTCACCAACCAACATGAAGGCCTCTTGTACATGATATTAATTTGGTACGTTTAGCTTCAATATTTTTGACAATAGAATAAAAATTCCATTAACAAGTTAGTGCTGAATAAAACCCAAATTTATGTGTCGGTCATCACAGAAAAACAGGCAAAAATCATATTTTGCCCCAACAGTGTCCTCGTTAACAGGGGTGGGTGGGGGTGGGGGGTCCTTATTTGAGGAAATGTTTCCTACAAAAAAATCTATTAGCGGTGTAAGTTTAGCTCTCCAGAAAGAACCAGCCGATTTTTCACGAATGGTAAAGGTACCTGAATCAGATTTACTGACATTATTTTGAACTACTAGCAATGGGTAAAAATATTAAATGTGCACTTGAACAAATCAATTTGGTAACAGAAACATACAGGCAGCTGTGACCAGCAAAGGGTATGGATATAAATACTCAAATTACTGCATATCTGCATATTATATGAAGCCATTTTTCAAAATTTTAAGAAGTCATCTGACAAAGGGACATGTAAATAAACACCCTCACCTGCACTGGCCTTTCCTGCCTTTTCGATATCATGCGATTCCTTTCTTTCTTCGTAGACGATGACCAACGCATTGTAAATGTGTCGTCGAAAACCTTGGGGGAATCACATCAAACAGCCCTGCCCATTGTATTACAAAACATATTTGCATCATGAGTTTGTTTCTGACGTTGTGAAAAATACTTTAATTCATATTTCGCTGAAAAGATTCTAAAAGATATGTTTGTACATCAATCTTTATTTTTCTGAAGAACGCTTACTTGTACATCCTGTATTAAATACCAATTAATGGCATTGAGGAATTGTTTGAGACGTGGAGTTTCACCACCGATTTGGTCCACATCGGCGCGTTTTGCAAGGCGGGAGCGGAGGCTTCACCTTGACCTCGCGACTTGCAGAAAACATGGCATTTCTGATAGAGGCGGGTCTCAAGATTGTCAGGGTAGGATTAGCTTCTTTGACCTTTTATCCAGAATCTTCAATACCTGACAACTGAAAACCTAATTATATGACCATTTTGCTGGAGCAGTAGCATCATTTATATTGACTCAAAGCAATACAGTGATTATTTACAAGATATGTTTGGATATTTGCAGGCTATGTCGTACAGTTTACGCATTTATCATTTGTGAAGAATAATACCAACCACAAGATGGGCATCTGCGTCAAGAAAAGCTGGTAACAAGAAGCATGGTATCCCAACAGGTGTCCTCTACAATTGTCAAGGGAAGCTAACGACAGGGAGCATGTTACCCCAATAGGTCTCTTCTACAACTGTCATTACAATTGTTTGTGTTGGCAGTCAAACCAAAATACAATGCAAAAGCACGGAAGCAGGTGACATGGGGCATGTTATCGTGATAAGTCTCATCTACAACTGTTACTAAAATGATTTCTGTAATTTAAATACAATAGAAAGGCAATGAGGCAGATGACACGGAGCACGTTGTGCTGAGAGAGCACATCTACAACTGTCATTCAAAATGTTTTCTGTCACTAATCAAATTTAAATAAAAGTATAGAAGCAGACGACACTTTGCACGCAGGCGCTTTTGATCAAGCCGGACAAGGTCGAGACGTACACGTCATTCTGATGTCAAAAGCATATTTACCGTCGAACGCATGTGCGATCAGTACATTTCTGAATTGATATGCGTGGATCCCACGTGAAATATAATACTACTTAATTGAAATTGAAATCAATTAAATTTAGAATAAGGTTATCTCCACTGTTAAGAGATACGTCGAGCGGCATGTGGTACTTAATTCATTGATTCAAGTCAGCACACAACGCTCTCCCAGCTTATCTGCAGGCTTTTGTTCAACAACAGGAAGGAATGCTTACCATCGGGCTCTCTATATCTACAAACACTGGCGTGGAGAATAGTTAGCTTTACTAGCATATGTACATCTTTTTATTGTTTGTATTATCTATAGCCTTATGTGTAAAGACATTATATTAATTTTACTCTTTTTGTGTTTCCTGAAACGACATCCATATTTCAAGACTATTGATCTATGCCTGTCGTATATTTATTAATATCCTGCCTCCATTCATTTGATCCAAAAGTATTGTTAATAACATACACAAAGTACACATTTTGACACGATATAACCCAAAATTATGAATGTAATGAAAGTAGTGCAAACTTAATTTCCATACAAAATCAAAACATTTTAATTCGAATTCAAACCTAAAAAATAATTGACAATTTTCATGTCTTGACATGACAGTAAATGTGAAGCAAATATATTTTCCAGTTCCATCCCACCGAAGTTAATCATTTAAACATGACATACTATTTTATCTTCAAAAGTTTCAAATATAGTTTACTACTTCATTAGATATACCTATGACCATCCTTCAGGCGGAAGATGGAACGGTATCTCTATCTATAATACTTTTAAAGCTATGCAACATCTATTTTTAATTGCCCGTATTTAGCATAAATATAAAAATTGTGACCGGGGTTATGTATTTATTGGATGTCCCTGTGTCACAAACAGAAGTTGCAATTGTATCTCCATAAAAATGGTTTTGAAGATATTTGGCATTTAAATTTTTATCGCCCTCAATAACAAATATAGCCTTATAAAGGCACCCATGTTTTTATATTCGGGCTTTTTCTTAAAATAGAGCCTCTAAAATTAGACGTATTTCATTCTATTTGAACTTCAATTCATGGTAGTCATAATTTCAAAACAAAAGCGGATAAAGGAATTTACTAAAAAAATGCATAATTCTTGGTATAGGTATGTTCAATTTCGCATTTTTTGGCACACCGTCCCCAAGAAAAAACCCGGAAAAATGTGTCCACAACAATTAGCCTAAGATGTAAAATTCGGTACAGAAATTCGGAGATAGAATGCTTTTAAAAAATATACTTTTCTAAAATGTTTGCAGTGACGGTATTCTAGTTGCTGACCTCCAAAAGGAACACTTGTCGAATACACTGTTATCTGTTTACATTACCTTAAATATACACCTGCAAAGCGTGCAAGAATTTGCAGTCTAAAGGCTTGGTGGTTGACCTTGGCATCATTTTTTCTCATAGGATGGTCTCTAACATATAGCCTACAAGAATGTGAATTCCAGCTGTTTTACCTGGGGAATAAGCTTGTTTCGAAAAAAAAGTTAGACAGGCTACATTGTTGTGAGAGCCTGATATAGCCAGCTCATTATTTCACACAGTATTGTCACTTGTATCTTCTGCACGGGCACTGAGCATGGCAACAATGCATACCATGCTGTTACCTTTATCCTTATCTCTTTCGTCTTCTTTCTCGAATCATCCATGGGAAATATATGCGTTTGTACACAATGCAAATGCTATCTCATGCAGGCTGGATCCTGCAGACTGCTTACAAAGTGCTGGCATGGAATTATAGACAATAGTCTGGTTCCCCGTTAGGTATAACACAAATCCATGTGGTATACAACTACCAGGTCAGAACGTTGGCAGGTGTAAGTACCTCTGCATAAAAAGACATCACGATGTGTTTTTTATCCCCACCCTCAAAAACAGGAATAGTCACTCCTATCAGTAACATATACACCCTAACGTGAAGCAAGCCACCACTGAACCCGGGTTTCACAAAGACATGGGAGTTGCCATTAACATGGCTGCTAGATAGGAGTAGAATTAAAAATTGCGCAGACAATGGCACGACAAAAGCTTGTATTTGATATATGTGCACGTCAAAGCAACAGAGAAGAGAGTGATATCAGATATGATCATGAGCCACAGGGAAGGTGTGTGTGTGCAAAGTTGTTACTTGTGGCACGCGAGGGCACTAAAAGAAGGTCAATACTTCCAAATAACACTCATCTGAAGTGAAATATCTATGTTTATATGTGCATGTATCCGTATTTCTAGTCGATTAAAGCATACTTTCCCCACTAAAATATATCTTTAACTGATAGCGCGAATTTTGCCGTCGACAGTGTTGATAAGTTTACGTAACCCAAACATAGTATGAGGAGGATGTGACCACAGCAGGAGTAGAAAATGTAATTGTAGACAGGTGGCATTTGAACAAACTGACGAACATCCAGCCTATGACCTTAGCTGACCAAAAATTCATTTTAGAAAAAAAAATCTGGATAAAAATGGGGTAAGAAATCATGGAAATTCAAGACAAATTGAAAAAAAAACAAAAACAAAAAAAAACACACACAGAAAACCTGCTCACTTGATAAAAAAGACAAATTAATCAATTGCACAATATTTCAAGTATTTTTATGAGAACACGTAGCTTCCAACATAACATTTCATCCTGTGCATTTTTCTTTATGAGTAGGCCTATATGGTAAAAAAAAATTAATACGCTATCGAGGCCACGTGGCGAGAGAAATGTTGAAAGTACATTTGGTGAATTTACTGGTGCTTAGCATGTGAGTAGCAAAGCAGGACGATTGCATTCCAGTCTACATGCCGAGACATGAAGGAGATTGATTGGCTAATGGCAAGCCTCGATTGCAAGCTAAGCTTTAGGGTGTGACGTCACCAAGCTTGACAAATCAATATGGCGGCAATGTTATTAACTGGCATCACATACAAATAAGAAATAAAAAATAGTGGCACAAAAGATGTGTTATGATGTCTTGATGTGTTATGACCTCTTACCTTTATTGATCATCTTTCTCCAGATATAAATCCACATGAAGGTATTATTCCTGTCTAATAATAGGGCCATGTTAATCCAACATGTTCTTTTCATTTTTGACCTGTCAGCCACTGCTGACCCAAATATCTAGAAGTCATGTACATATATTTCGATGAAATTCTGTACAAGCAAGGTGATGACAGAATATTTTGTCATCTACTCCAAGAGTACTTTCCTGATGCAAGCAATAAGACGTAGGATCTACAATTAGAAGGAAATAATGTTACTCGACCTTGAATTTAAACCTGCTAAATCCGTCATCTTGCAAAAAAAAAAAAATCACGTTTTTTACAAGGCTGCATTTTTGTGACATGGGGTCTATTCCTGGCAATTTGCACATGGAATGCACTGCCAAAGCATACAGATCCATAATACAATGGAGATGGAGGGATAGTAACAACCTTGTGTCCACCTTCCAGCCTGAAGGAAAGGAACCCCCAAATTCCAAATTTAGGGGGTAGGGCACTTTTAATTTTGATAAAAAAAAAGTGTACAATTTGCTATAAGAATGCTCAGGGTTTTTTCTTCAAAACTTTAAATATCAAAAAGTATGAACTTTGGCATAATCCATATTGTTAAAGAAAAAGATTTGTTTTATCAGTTGTCCTAGCCCCCCCCCCATTACATCTGATAAAATGGACTGTTCAGTTATTCAAATTAGACCACTTGTATTTTGGAAATTTAACTCATCCCAGTCCCAATCTATACCCTTTTGAAAGCATTGACATTTGCTGATAAAGTTACAGCATGAACGAGTCCTGGTTCTGTTTTAAATTCAAATGCCAGAGCAGCATCTGGTCGGTAAGTGTTCCAAACAGACATCTCTTGCCTCTTCAGTGGAATGTTGGGTGACAGGAAGCTTGCAAACTGACCATTAATCTGGACTAAATAAAGACAGGGACTTTTATATAAGTGATAAATCACCTATCATACCCCTTTCATGTGATCCGAAGCTGACAGAAAATGAACACAGGGCTAGTCATTTTGCTTGGTGCCATGGACATAAAGGCTCTGTGATTTGCTGATCAATCAAGATGGCCGCCGTTCCCATGGTAACAAGAACCAAGCATTCACCTTTGCTGGATGCTGAGCCAGTATTTTATGCAGGTTTTGCAGCATTATAACAGAATGATGCAACAGCATACAACACAATTTGTATTAATACAAAACTCATGAAACCGGGATTTGGCAGGGCCATAGGAAATAAAGTTATGCCCTATATTGTCATTGTCTATCTCTAATTTCAGTTGCAAGCACAGCAGGAACTGTTATTAATGTTGTAACTACAGGGAAGTACCCAAACATGACATGTTCAGGAAAACATACATGCATTTTGAGATGATTACACCTCAACACTCCCAAATAGCAGGGACTACGATGTACCCATGCTTCTTTGATAACATAAGCACTGCGCGGCTATGCAACTGAGAACAAGGCTGCTGATTTGATCCCTAATCTCGCATCTCATTAAACCCAGGTCAGCATCTCCACTGTTCGAGCATGTAATTGGTTGAAATCGCACGTGGAGGGGACATCATGTGCAAACAAATCCACATGATATGGGCAGTGTACATAACCACAACACCATTATCTTTTTGAAAGCCCCGCTGTTGCTAAATCTGCAAGTACGTAGTGCACAGATGCCCCAAAATTTATCCGATCGGATGTAGTCTGTCAAAATTTTTTTTTCATCACGTGCACACCCGGCACGCACACCAGGTGCACACGCTGTTTTCTTTGACAGGCGATACCCAATATTTGCATTTTAAAGCCTGTCCGCTAGCTTCAGAACTACCTTGCAACGAGAAAAGGGGTATTTTCTCTGGGTGAAGCGGACAAAACGCGGCGACACATGGCCCGTTTGCCATCGTGCTATGGTTAACTCCAAACACACATGTCGACAGGCAGTGTCTATTTGTAGTCTTTCTGGTGATCTAAACTTAGGCATATTTACTAGCTGTTGTCTGAACTTCATATCTTATTCGATACGATTTTTATTCTATGTATGTGCATCATGTAGTATATTCGAATTTTCCCAGTAATGTTTTGTCCTGTGTGCCCTGTAAAGATTATTGTGTGTCTCTCTATGTTTGGACAGCCAGTTTTGTAAATATCCATTGTATTATTTGGTGATCCAGTATAAACGAATACGTTTAAGCTAAACTATTTTCTCAAACATACAAAACCGAGAACCAGTCAGTGATGGCTTTTGTTTTGCACACGCTGGTGTGTTCAAGATTGCACGTGCTGCTAAAACAGAAATAAAATCTTTACATATACGACGGTGAATTACCATATATGTTCTCACCCAAGACCACATTTCTTGGCTAAAACCACTCAGGACCTCGTGCTCAGTATTTCTAAGGAAGATGCCTTCTCGCCACATGAATATACATATATTTTGTGTGTGTGTGTGTGTGTGTGTGTGTGTGTGTGTGTGTGTGTGTGTGTGTGCCATATTATATATCCAGTAATGTCGGCCGTTTTCAGATACAGTGCTAGGTATTCACAAGGTCTCGCCCCAGTGCCTGGACGCCCACAATGGCTTCAGGTTCAATTATTTTTTTTAACAGATGTTATGAGACATTTTCGAGATATGTTTCCATTTTTAAGGTTACGGCTATAAATGTATTTTTAACTAGAACAGACTGATTTTCCAACAGAAAATCAAATGTCTCCCGGTGGAACACTTACGTCTCTGAATAAGCTACAGGTGATAACAAATTACAAATGAACAAATTTGCTTGAAAATTACAATCCTATTTTAGCTCTCACCTAGATACATTACTCTAGCAATTTTCATCAAGTTCTTCAAGACTTATTGCAGAGAAACCAATTTCATATTTAAGTGACCCTGTGACCTTGAAAATTAGGTCAAGGTCACCCAACTACGATCCAATTGTGGATCTCACCTTGATGCATTATCCTTCCAAGTTTCATCAAATTCTATCATGTTCTTCAAGACTTATAGCACAGAAACCTATTTCATAAAACTGACCCTGTGACCTTGAGAATTTAGTCAAGGTCACCCAAATATGATCCCAACCTAGATCTTGCCTAGATATATATTCCTACCAAGTTTCATCAAATTCCATCAAGTTCTTCAAGACTTATTGCAAGGAAACCAATTTCATATGTGACTCTGTGACCTTGAAAATTAAGTCAAGGTCAGCCAAATACAATCCCAATCTAGGTCTTGTCAAGTTACATAATCCTACCTAGTTTCATCAAATTCCATCAAGTTCTTTAAGACTTATCGAACGGAAACCAATTGCGCATAAGTGACCCTGTGACCTTGAGAATTCGCTGAAGGTCATCCAAATACAATCCCAACCTAGGTCTTGCCAAGATACATAATCCTACCAAGTTTCATCAAATTCCATCCTGTTCTTCATGACTTATCGAACGGAAACCAATTGCACATAAGTGACCCTGTGACCTTGAGAATTCGCTCAAGGTCATCCAAATACGATCTCAACCTAGGTCTTGCCTAGATACATAATCCTACCAAGTTTCATCAAATTCTGTCACGTCCTTCAAGACTTATCGCACGGAAACCAAGTGTTGAAGAACCTCAACAACAACAACAACAACAACAACAACAACAACAACAACAACAACAACAACAACAAGCAGAAGAAGCGGAAGAAACCGACACTAAAACAATATGTCCCCCGGTTTCCACCGGGAGACATAATTTCGAATTTCTTTTATATATATTTATATCTGATTTTTAATATTTTATATTTGTGTCATACTCCGCCATACGCTAACAGAATTATTTCTGAATATAGATTGCTAATAAAGTTTTAACTTTGTGAAGTCTTAATTTACCGTGGCTCATATAAGATTTCTTAGTCCAATAAACTCCCTATTTTTGTGAAGCATTAATACTTCATACAAAGCAATTTTCCTGTCTTTTTGCATCTCCTTCAAGGGCAATATTAGGTAAATGAGAGTTTGATTCGGAACAAGTACCTTCAGACGATATATATATATATATAGATATTTTAATGCAAACAATTCTAAACTATGAACTTTTAAAAAAGGTATTAAGAATTTTAAACTAGGATCATATTTTTACTTTCTGAGCTCATTGTGGTAAAAATATACAGTTTTGGGACAAAGATATGAAATTGTATATACCTTTACAACTATTGTTTCAACTTTTACTGGGTTTATTAAAATTCTGGTTAATTTGCACCTACAACACTTTAAAACGTTCCATGTATTTTCTTTGTCTTTGATAGTTTTGGAAGTATGAAAAGAACATGCTGATGCTGAAACAGACCGAGGCACCTTCAAATTTGTGAGTTAATGTTAAAAAACAACAAGAGCCATGCTCCCTCCCCCCCGGAGGGGGGGGGGGGCATGAATGTCTCGCCAGTACAATTCAAGCCACTCCGGACACAGGGATTTGCATCAGAAAAATAAAAGTGTGTCAATATAAATTATCGTTGTTTGTCTTACTCTCTGATCGAGGGTGCCGGACTGAGGGCGCGAGTCACTTAGTGACGAGAAGGGGACAAACGAGATATGCCACCTCCGCGCATCTTTTCCCGATTAAATCGCTTTTGTCCGCTGCATACATATAATCTTTACCTCCAGTTGCTCCTAAGAACCTACTTCGTCGATTGCAACGCAACAATCGCTCCACTAGCAACAACGTACCGGTTTTTTTCACCTTTATTCTCAACTCTTCAAATAAGTCAGTCTTTATTGTACGGAAATGACCTTTGACCGACCCCAAACGGCACTTCGAGGATTACTGGCCTCTCATTGGCCAAGCTATTCCCGGTAAATTAAATTAATATATTGTTCAGTCAAGACATTTATGTTTAAAGAATGAAAGTGCTAATGTTACAGTAAATCGCAGCTTATAAGTTATAGCTCCCAATATCTTGATTGACAGTCCACAATACAGCATTCCCCAATTTCTGTTCAATTTTTTCATATTTATTTTCTTTGAAAGATCAATGTATGATATTGTAGTTTTCTTTCCACAGTGGTTTCTAATCATTCGTTGACAATGAGTAAATAGGCCTACTAACCAGTTTGTAGCATATTCTCCATCCATAGTGGTGCTACTTCTGCATTCATTCGACTTCCCTGCCGTCAGGTTAAAAATACCGCCAAGTTTCACTTTGCGTGACGTCACAGACTTGTGTTTGGAATTATAACAAAACTATTCAAAAAATAATGCAACACATCTCCGCTCATAAAGCATTTTACAGATAAATTCTTGCAATATTATTAAAGCAGTTTGACATATAAGTAAAACATAAATGTCTTGACTGAACAATATATTAATTTAATTTACCGGGAATAGCTTGGCCAATGAGAGGCCAGTAATCCTCGAAGTGCCGTTTGGGGTCGGTCAAAGGTCATTTCCGTACAATGAAGACTGACTTATTTGAAGAGTTGAGAATAAAGGTGAAAAAAACCGGTACGTTGTTGCTAGTGGAGCGATTGTTGCGTTGCAATCGACGAAGTAGGTTCTTAGGAACAACTGGAGGTAAAGATTATATGTATGCAGCGGACAAAAGCGATTTAATCGGGAAAAGATGCGCGGAGGCGGCATATCTCGTTTGTCCCCTTCTCGTCACTAAAGTGACTCGCGCCCTCAGTCCGGCGCCCTCGATCAGAGAGCAAGACAAACAACGATAATTTATATTGACACACTTTTATTTTTCTGATGCAAATCCCTGTGACTCCGGAGTTATTCTACAATGCTCCTTCGAGCATGATGTAAACAACGAAGTCTGGCAGTGATAGTACAAAACTGTAGTGACCATCACTATCAATCATTTACCCAACTATGAAAGCCCTACCCCAGTGTAGTTAGTGAAATAATGCCACTCCAAAGTTTTTCTACAATGCTCATTCAAGCATGATGTAACCAATGAAGTATGACAGTAATGGCACAAATCTGAGGTGACCATCACTATGAATCATTTACCCAACCACGAAAGCCCTACCCAGTGTGGTTAGTGAAATAATACCACACCAAAGTTTTTCTTTGATGCTCATTCAAGCATGATGTAACCAATGAAGTATGACAGTGATGGTACGAATCTGTTGTGACCATCACTAAAAATCATTTACCCAAGTATGAAAGCTCTACCAAGTGTAGTTAGTGAAATGACGCCACTCCGAAGTTGTTTTGTTTTTTTGTTGATAGACGGACAGACGTTGTTTGACAAAATAAGAATTTTATTAAGTGTGTAAAATGTTGAAACTATTTGTAGAGGTTAGCACAATTTCACACCTTTGTCACAAATTTCTATGTTCAGTCAACGGTTACCTCTAAAGGTTTATAGATTTAAAATACTTGGATAATGCCCTTTTAAAAATACAAATAATATCAATAATTTTCAATCTATGCACCTCAAAAGCTGATATTTACTTCAAAATCCTGTGCTAGGGAAACACCTTCTCAATTTTTCAAGCGTGTACTTTTATATCCCGGAAAAGATTTGATTACCAAAAGCGCTCTAGGTTAAATCGTCATACGTCAATGTCTGTATGTATGTGTATGGATGGATGGATGGATAGGAGGATGGACAGAGGGACGAACGGACAGATGCATTGATAGGTGTAAAGAGTTACAAGAATTATCTCGCGCCCTTCCATGAGCTATTTCCTGTTTCAAGCTTTAAAGTTTTGTAGAGAAATCTGGGAATGATCTTTTCACATAAACATATATTTTCATTGTCCAGTATTGCTGTATGTGGTTTTTATATAAAGTATTTTTATATAAGGAAAGAGCATAAATGCATATCATCATGTACACATATATAAGGTTATACCCTATGCATATACAGAATTACAGCAATTCGTATGAAACTGGTGTATCACAGGCATGGTTTCAACCGAGACACCAAACAGAAAGGTAGGCGACATTGTCAGTGCTCTCGTTACTCTCTTCCAGAAACTTTGTTTCTTTTGCGTCTTTTTTCTGTTATCAATACCATTTGTGTTAATCTTTACTTCATTATCTTCAGACCCGAGTAGGCGAAGGGGATCTTTTCTATTCTCGTTTTGAATATTGCTGGCAAAAGAAGACTCCACTGGGGATGGGGTCTTTATCATGTTGTCCCACGGGTAATGGCCAGGTGCGGCTGCTGGAAACCTTGATGACCTTGGCTTACTTGATGACTTTTGCATTGTACCGTCTTGAGATAAAACTTCTGTGTTCAATAATGCTGTAAGTACTAGGTCATATTCAGATTTATCTGAAGTAATCTCGTTGGGAAGCACTGTTACATTGCTGCTGGTGTTATTTTTCTTTATATGGCCTGCTGTGCAAGAAGAAAGTTGTTGTTTAGTTGAAATAATTTCTTTTTTCCCATCATCATACGGAACAAAAGGCACGACTTTCGTAAATGTGACATTGTCCCTTTTTATCAGTTTCTCTCTTTTACTGACAGGTGACTTTGAAATCCAAGCTTCTGTGGTAATACCTCGGACTGCTGCAGGCAATATGCCAACCTCCTCGTTATCAAAGGGTAAAACAGGCGTCCACTCCGTGTCATCTACGCGTGCCTTTTCCCTGTTAGTGTTGCGTTCTTCAACAGAAGTGCTCATCTCCCACGCCTCATGGACACTCCAGGGAGACCGTACCACATTTTTCTCAACATTTGACGTCATTGCAAGTGATCACCCCCTTTGAATAGAACTTCTGGTTATCCTGGACAACTGTCCTTTGTAAAGCTGAAGACACTGATTGCCTGGCTGGACTGGCGAGATTGTTTTCTCGAGTTTGGATGTTTTGATCAATCGAAACTGCAAATAAAGTTAAAAGTAGGCATGGGTAATTTATAGCATAAACTTGTGCAGCATTGGCCTTTCCTACGCAAAAACTAACTTGTGGAAAACCATATGCATTACTGTTATCACATACGGTCTCGATATATGCGACAGGACTATAACTAGCTGGAATAAATTGGAATGTACACAAGTTTCTTTGATAAAACTTTTTTTTTGGGGGGGGGGGGGTAGGGGGGTAGTAAACGATCCCGCTACTCTTTATTGTTAAAGGCATTTGATGTGTCAACCGATATTATTTCAAAGGACATGCACTGTATCTACGTTCTAGAGATTTATGGTGTTAATTCTCCAGTACTAAATTTCTATTATCGTATGATGGCATAATATATTCGGACTGCTCAAGTAACATAGGGGACAATGCTAGATAGAATTATTCGTCTTGGTCTTTCGCAAATGAAGATGACATTCTTAAAAGGTACAACCGGACCATATTCAGCAACCGCTGACGACAGTTTCTTCATACACTTAAATACTAATGAAACTTTTATAAAACCGTGGTTTGATGAACACATTTTGACAGTTCTCATGCGGTATGAATACACCATTCCGGCCAATCAGGTGCAGGTTACCGCACTAAATAGTTCTTGGTTGTCATGTGCTGACACCTTTGGGGGCCATTTACCTGTAATTAACCCACTGTTTCAGCTAGACTATTACATGAGCTTATCAGCCTGTTTGTGTTGTATGGTTTGACAGATATTTTTTCCATGAAGAGTTTTATAAACAGAGGGCAAATCACATATTCATACGCAGTGACGTAATGCTGGCAAGCCGTGCTCGGAGCACGTGTTTCCTGGCTATGACAGGTAAACACTGGCATAACTTTTGATTCTATCTATAGACTCGCCTTTTTTATTTTGAATGTTTTCAATGAAAGGTGTCTGCACATCACCAACTGCATACTTTATTTTAAAAAGTGACGCAACAAAAGTTATACGCCTTTATGCTAATATGAAAATATACAGTAAATATAATGGTGGTTTCATCCCTGAAGGAAAACTGATGCTGACAGATGAAATTTTAAAATTTCACCTTCATGTCAAATTTATTTGCTCTAAATGTTGCCTTACCACTTATATTTGTCAGATCAAACCATTTTAGATGGCTATCTTTATTTGTTTATGTAAAATAAAAGAATTAAATTGTGTCAATGGTTTACAATAGGGTACATTGCTGGATTTTCATGTATTAACCAAAACAACAATGATATTTGCATATTTGGGGGAAAAATGAAGAAAGAGTGACTTTTAAATTGATATTCAGGTTAAATTCTCCATTTTAAAAGAAGATTGAATGGGGATGAATGATATTTCAAAGGAAAATATGTTGAAATTGACTTTAATCTTTGCATATTTAAAAACAGCTAAAAAATCCCCCGACCACTTGATAAATGAAGATGGAAACTAGGAAGGATTACAAAGTGATCATGATGGCCTTGTAACCAGTTGATGGTAGAAATAAGACTGATATATATGTGTACAAACAAGTGTGTATCATCAATAGTTAAAATTTTATTAGAGCAACAATGAGGCAGTTTGTACCACTCAGCAGCCATCATTTTTAAGGGGGGGGGGGTGGTGGTGGTATCAAGGTCAATGTAGGTTCACTGACCAGGTTTTTTCTGGCAAGCTGTATTATTTTGTTACAAACAGATAATAATAATGTAACCCAAGTGAAAAAAATTAAGATGAAATCAAATTTTTGAAGAAAAAATAATAAATTGTATTGATTGGTGGGGTCAGATCAAAACACTTAAAATTGCATTGGGAATCCCTTGTGATAGTGCATAGAAAAGGTGTTATATTTCCAAAAGTATATCAGTTAGGTGAATTTTCTTTTCACAGTATTACACTTGTATGGGTCAGTATTGCATATGCATAATTAACATGAATATTAATTGTCATTTGCATAATGAAGGTATGAATACACCATTGCGGCCAATCAGGTGCAGGTTACCGCACTAAATAGTTCTTGGTTGTCATGTGCTGACACCTTTGGGGGCCATTTACCTGTAATTAACCCACTGTTTCAGCTAGACTATTACATGAGCTTATCAGCCTGTTTGTGTTGTATGGTTTGACAGATATTTTTTCCATGAAGAGTTTTATAAACAGAGGGCAAATCACATATTCATACGCAGTGACGTAATGCTGGCAAGCCGTGCTCGGAGCACGTGTTTCCTGGCTATGACAGGTAAACACTGGCATAACTTTTGATTCTATCTATAGACTCGCCTTTTTTATTTTGAATGTTTTCAATGAAAGGTGTCTGCACATCACCAACTGCATACTTTATTTTAAAAAGTGACGCAACAAAAGTTATACGCCTTTATGCTAATATGAAAATATACAGTAAATATAATGGTGGTTTCATCCCATGCATGATCAGGTGCTTCTTGGCAACCTCACGGACTCATGTTTCATTATGTTGATAAACCCTTTGTGTACTGCAACGCCGTCTGCTTTGGCTTTGTTATACCATGCTGTAGTCACGGCAGTCGGGTGTGGCGGAGCTGACCGTGCGCCGGTGCTGCGGTGGTCTCTGTGTCCCGCATGGGCGGCTACGCTCTTAGGGCTGCCCATGCTGGGCGCGGCAGCCGCCGTAGTGTCGGTGTCAGTGTGCGGCTTGCATGGTTGACGTGGATCGCAGGCTGTGGTGGTGTGCTTACTATATATACCGGTCGAAGATGTCACTTCAAATGAAAGAACTTTACTGTTTGCACCATTACAAAACGATATAATGACATTTTGGCACACAAGACATCTAAACAGTTGTGCAAAATGGTACATACAATATATAATACAACGTATACTGAAAAGAATGCAAAAGAAGAAAAAAAGACTGAAGATATTGTGTGTGTGTTGGGGGGGGGGGGGATGTCACAGAAAAAGAGTTCAATTAGTACAAAAATGAATGGGCAAATGAATGAATAAATAAATAAATAAATAAATAAATAAATAAATAAATAAATAAATAAATATGAAGAAAGAGAGAATGAATAGTAAGTGAAGCAAGATTAAAGTGGTTCTTTCATTTCCATGCAATTTTTCATACAAATGGCAAATTTTAAAACCGGACATGAATCATGTAAGCCCATGAAAAACCCAAATGCGTGTTCTTCGTCCAAACTACCTAACCTAAAATTTTGTTTCAAATTGTCGATAAATTTTCTAAGAATTTCTGATGTAGAGCATTTCATAACATAATGGTTGCATTTTAATTTTTTTTACACGTATAACAAAGTCTTTGGGTAACGGGAATTTTGTCAGCTTTTTATGACGGCCAGTTTCGATGTATAAATGATGAGCATTTTTGCATATTTCGAAATCTTTTATTTAGTGAATATTCTTTTTTTTATTAAGTTCTGATTTTAAAATAGAGTATGTTCCAAATTTCTTGTCACCAATTTAAGTATTTAGATCTTGATTCCACTGTTTAAGAAATTTGTTTCAAATTGCTGATTTGAGTAATTTAGAAGGAAAAGTACCCGAACTATTTCCATAATGTGTAACTCATCTGAACGGATTTGCAAATATTTTCAATGTACTTGTGTCCACTTTCTCCTCATCTAAACGCCATTAAAACCAATCAATCAAATGAGGTGTAGATGGTATCGTATCTTGTCATCTTTGCCTTGGAGCCACACAAAAACTGTCAATTCCTTGAGTGGTATTCGTTCAAAAGTGATTCTGTTTTTAGAACCTTCTTTTTTTCTCCAAAAGTGCTGGTTGGATGATGAGAATGTGTCCGAGAGAAGTTCACAATGAACTTACTCATTAGGTGGCGCTGCATTTGCCTGGTGATTAAAATGGTTTTGCGCGCCCGTAATTTTATATGATCATTAATGGAATACTCAGTATTACATTTGATCGCAAAAGGATAAAGTATCACCGGGGCGAGGAAAGTGTAGACTCCACCATGAGGAGAAATAAAGAAATATATTCAATACACTGGAAGAGCATTTAGAATTACGTATTTCGTGAATACATTTGAAACCGCTAAATTTTCATACGACTCAATTTTCATGTACTAGGCCTACTATTTCTTCATATAGATATGCCTTTACTTATTTGAAGCAGTTTCAGTGAAATACTTGTAAACATCAGTATTTGACAGGGTAAATGTACAAAAAAAAAAAAAAAAAAAAAGAAGAAAATATTGATGTTACCTCACAAATCAAGTAGTCCAAGAGCCCGGGCAGTTTTATGCACGTGTCTGAGGTCAAAAGGTTTGATCCCGCCAATTGGTCAAAATTTTGTTCTGGATTTGCAAAAATCAGTTTTATTTGCCGCAGCTGGTTGGTTCTCTGTCCATATATCATTATTTGAATTCATGTTGGCACAAAAAAAAAAAAAAAAAAAGACGAAAAAGCCTATTTAATCTATGAAGTTTACGGGCGGACAAGATTGATCAAAGAAGCTCTGCGACCTGTGGTCAGCAGAGCTAAAAAGTAATGTTCCGCTTGGCTGTTTTTACAGTTACAGGCCTATTGATAGAAAAAAAAATAATGTCATCATATGGTTAACTCACATATTCACGCCCAAATTGGCCAGGCTATTTTTACTGCGCCTGTTGATTATAATATGCAGCTGCCAAGGTACACAACCGACTTCACAGCACCCAAGCCTGTTTCCACAGTAGAAACACGAGTAGGCCTACCATGTACACTAAAGAGACCTACATTCTTCTTTAATCTATTCACTTTTTTCAATGTTGGCATGATTTATACAGGCCTACTAGACAGAAAAAAAATCAGTATGTAAAATTACAAATTTCAGTATATAAAATTACATGTAGGCAGGCCTACATAATAAAAATGCTTACCTGGCTGACTTGGCTTGGATGTCGACATCTGATTTGGCTTCGTCAACGTAGGCTAATAGATGTAGGGCCTACTGTGGTAGGCCTAATACCCCTCCTTACTTATACATAAATAGCCTAAAAGCCAAGTTAAATTTAGCTATTATATGCTTTTGAACACCAGACTCCGATTGTGATAATGCCATGTAGAATTGGCAATTTTGTCGTTTGGACTCGAAGATAAGGCACGAGCCGCGAAAACGGTTGTGAAACGTCACCTACTCCATGATAAAGGCCGCTTGTACCGGTTCCAGAATGTGTAACGTTTGATAACGTTTTCTTTGGCAGCAGATTAATTCTTTGGACTTTTGTCTATTTTGACTCCACCATGCCCCGTATGGCTAGGCCTGGAAACGTGTTACACTTACAGCCTTGCCACGTTGCCGCTGGAGCAAGGGATTCGAGCTGCATGGAGTAAGTTTGTCCTCCTGTCTGGTGCTTTCATGCGGAATCAACCCCAGACCGGCCATTTGCATCACGTTGCCACAGTAGGCCTCCTAAAAGAGTCACGGGGGATCCACACGTTGTTGTTGCCGTTTTGAAACCACATACACCGTGACACTGTGGTGATGGACCTGAAGTCAGTGAAGAGAAGTCGTATGTGCTTGCTGTTGTTTTGTTGTAAATATAAACAAAACAACAGCAAGCACATACGACTTCTCTTCACTGACTTCTGATCAGCTGAATAGGAAAACTCGAAACATTCTTTCGAGTACCAGTACTGGCAGTAGGCCTAGTAGGCCTATATGCGTATTCCCATGCCTGTGAGTGCGAATCAATTTAATTTCATTGGTAAAGCCATCATGTTATGTCTTTTATGTACGATAATTCACATTATTCTTGGAGTGGACCTTGATCATATGAAACACGAAAAGTGCAGCGGTTTCTGCTCTTGCAACACCGATCACCATCAGGGGCGCATCCAGGATTTTTTCCAGGAGGCGGTCAGCGACTTCAGCCTTAGGGCGAAGCCCGAATGCGATTGCCGAAGGCCTCCCCGGGAAAATTAAAAAAAATAGATGCTCTCAGATACGCTTTCCTGGCATTTGCAACTGCATTTTCATTTGTATTTTCAGGGATGCAAACTTCATTAAACTGGGCTCCACAAATAAAATTGCGCTATATATCTGATTCAAATTCACATAAAATCAAGAAATAGAAAAAAATGAGTCAATGACAAACAATTCCTGGAAATAAGTTTTTGTGATCTTTACCTGACCTGGTCAACTCTTTCAATGCCAAGGTTAAGCCTGAGTCAACAGCTATATTTGGCGCACTTCCCACGCAATGCGTGCAGATTTCGCCAAAAATATCTGTTTACCAGAACCAAACTTTGTCCCAAGTCTGTGATCTCAAGTCTAGGCGTCTTTGTTCTTGAATCGAAGACGAAGGGCTTTCCATGAGAAATTCGAATATCACATAATAATATTGATTCAAATATAAGACTTAGTGTGAATTTAGTCGCGTACAGCAATGAAAGAGGTAAAAGAGAAAATATGTATAGGTAGAAGAAAACAAATGATATGTCTACTTTGACAGGTTTAAAACTTCATTTATTATGAAGTTACAGATCTTTCAGTGGCAAGTATATACAGTCGCTTTTATACTTTTTCTGAAAGTGAAGTTCTTGAAAAAAGGTTAACTTTTAAAATTTTTAATTAAAATACAGAAGCAGCTCAATTTAAGTATCGCTTTGCTTACTATGCCGTGGCCAAGCAATACGCCAATAGAATTAGCTCCAGTAGTGTAAGCCAGGCGATCCTTCAGTTTTTTAATAGTCCGAAGTGATTTTTTTCTCATAACGTCTTACATGTGGGACAAAGCCGGGAATTTTAACGCAAAACAGACTATCGCGGCTTGACTTCAGAAAGCTTAGCTATAGGCCTATATACTATAGCTTAGATTAAGATTAGAAAGAGATGAATACAAAAGTAGACATGAGCTTTCCTCTGCCTAGGCCTAATAATAAGCCCAGTTATTACTTTGGCTTTACCATCTCTATGGCTTCATTCAGCACAGGGGCAACCAGCAGAATGGTTGTCAATGTCATCATATTCTGGTCAATTACGAACCCATTCATACAGATCGGCAAAGTCACTGTCCTGTGTCCAGCGAAAATGCTGATTTGGGTCAGAATGGAACAAACAAAAATCGGCGCCCTCCACGTGTGGCCTGTTTTAAACACCTTCTGCTGCCGGACGCATATAATCTTTATACAAAAAGATTTGTCACAATCCACTCTGTCGATCCCTGCCTAATGATTGAACTGTTGGACATATTTTTAGCCCACTTTATTCTTTGCAAAGCGTCTCGATTCCAAATGAGCCACTCTTCGTTCAACGGCAGTGACCCCCTGCGTTTGGACTCAAATTTCTGCTTCGTTCTGATGTGCTGCCAGTGAATAAATTTATGTTTTTGTTTACTTACCAGTTTACTTTAACGCTAAATTGTGTACACATCCGCAATAGAATAATAAATTAAACGAAATTACACATTTATTTACCGGCGGCCAAGTAAAGCGAGGGAGAAATTTGAGTCCGTACGCGGGGTTACTTCCGTTCAACGAAGAGTGGCTCATTTGGAATCGAGGCGCTTTGCGAGGATTAAAGTGGCCCAAGTGGTCAAGTATGTCCGACAACTCAATACTAGACAGGAATCGAATGGGAGGGTGAATTATGACGAATCTTTTGGTATAGAGATTACATGTATACGAGTCCGGCAGCAGAAGGTGTTTAAAACAGGAAAACAGCGTGGGATCGAGGGCGCCAGATTTTTGTTTGTTCCCTTTAAAGTTCTAGTTCTAGCTCTTATCAGGATTTTCGGTGGACAGTGACTTTGCCGGTCAGTGTGAATGGGTTCGTATCGACCAGAATATGATGACAATCATTCTGATGGTTGCCCCTGTGCGTTATGAATATAGATAATATCTACGGTAGGCCTAACACAAAGAGTCACTTACAGTCGGTGTAGGCCTATCGTTATGATGATCATTTAGGATTAATAAGTACATCCAATAACTTACCTTTCAAATATTCATATTCGACGTCGACGTCAGTCGCTCTCGCCAGGCTTCCGCGGTTACGTCCTGCCGAGTGCTGGCCGTCTCTAACTGCATGATACGCATGTTAGGCCGCGTATACTATGCGCAAGCTAA
This sequence comes from Hermodice carunculata, assembly GCA_964020975.1. Taxonomy (NCBI): domain Eukaryota; kingdom Metazoa; phylum Annelida; class Polychaeta; order Eunicida; family Amphinomidae; genus Hermodice; species Hermodice carunculata. Next base: position 76,705 of record CAXHWN010002493.1, read on the forward strand.
GGACATATTGTCCGCTGATTTGATTCAGACGGCATTTTTGGCATTTATTGGCATTAAATAAAAAAAGGCAAGAGCAGGGAGGGGTGTGGACCCTCTGGACCCCCCCCCCCCCCGGTCTGGATGCGCGCCTGCCTACATAAAGTGTGATGCGTTCACACTTCGACTTCTCTGAGGTCAGCCAGATTCACTTCAAACTTGGTGCCAAAGTTCTCCTAGTGTACCGTTTTCAAGTTTGTTCAAAAGGTCATGCTCCATTTTTTTTTTTGGGGGGGGGGGGTCTATTTTTCGCCTGAGGTCCTATGTAAATCATTAGGAATTCACATTTTGCACTTCTGGGAAACCGTCAGCCTGATTAACTTCAAACGTGGTGGCAGTGTTCCTCTAGTCAGTCTCCACCAGCTTTGTTCTAATGGTCAAGCTCCAATGATTCTTTGTATTTTTTATGACCTTTTTTTTTTTGCCAAATCTGGAAATATCTCGGAAACCGCTCACACGATTGCTTCAAAATCACACAGGCACATTCCTTGGGATCCCTGGCTGTTAATTGTTCACCTGGTGGCGCTGCAATTTTTAAAAACGAATTTTAGTATTTTTTTAATCCTTGTTGTCATTGAGGTTGTGTCCACTTAAGCGTCCGCGTTAAGACATCAAATATGAAGAGACTTGGACAAAACGGATGCCAGATGCGAAGATGGTTTTGCTTATTGCAGAAATGGTGAAAATGCGGAGTTAGCAGCAGCTCTTGAACTGATCATTGTATGATAGATATGGGCTTCAATAGCGGTTTAATTGCTTAGATATCATTGTGAATTTGTTTGCCGTTTCCACAATATTCACGAGATTTGTGTGGCATGAGTATGTCTATACAGCTGACCTGGTTACATACATTGTCCACAAGAATATGGTCGAAATCAAATCGCTCACTCTGCACCATCAAACAATAGAAGGGAAAGTATCTCCACTGTTTTGATTCAAGGACTTTGCTTAATTAGTTCACGACTGGTGATGCGCAACGGCATTAGAAACCTTTTTTTTTTTCAGGGCAGACGCCTATATGACATGTAAATGGAATGCTGAATCCCTGACAGACAACGGGTGTTTTGGCATTTTGTGAACGTTCGTGTGTAGCCTACGATCAAGTGTGGTGATGGAAGGTCGCGTGGCGTCGATTGTATGGCACAATTTTATAACAGGTTAATGTAATATTGTATTTTATAAACCTGTACCAAAATTTAATGAAATTCATACATTCAGCAATATATGATTAGACTCAATTTCTGTGTTGCCGTGATGTGTGCAGATCGACATTGCCATAGGTACTTTTAGTTTCACACCAGCACACATGCATTTTTCATTTACCCGATTTTGTTCACGCATTTCGTTGTAATAAGACGGTGTCATAGTTAATCCATTGCTTGAAATCACACGACTGGCCGAAGCTGGGACTTTCCTGGCTAGAAACTTTGGACAATTGTTTTTGTTTACTGGAAGTTTCAATGTGTCATGGTATCGCCATCTGGCGGGTAGAATACGAAACTGCCGCTCGCGATGGAAACCTTGAATTTGGTTGAACATGCGATTTTGACGGCATAAATGAAAGAAACGATCAGTGTAAAGCTAATTATACAAGCCATGATTTGCTCGAAAAGAGCATAAAAAGTAGATGCATGTCGTTTGACGAAATATGCTAATTTTTAAGTAGGCCTACATTTGACGACTATTTCAATGAGCGCGTTTATTATCGCCCGACAACAGTGTCCCAAGCAAGGATAGGGAGGATTGAAAACTGGCAATCGAAAAAGACATACGAACCTTTTCGAACTCGGTACCTTTGAATTAAGGACACCAAGACTTTAAGGAAATAAAATTAACTCAAAACGTGCGTGCTAAGAGCGGGGAATTACGGCACTGTGGGATGCACCAATCATGAAGTACAGTGCGCCTCCGGGTCCCAAGGCCATGCTCAGAATGACCACAAGTATGGACTTTTTTCGATCAACAAAGGCTCCATGATGCAAGCAAGTGATCATCCAGCTTCTTTTTTTATATTAAAGATTCTATGCTGTTGTTGGTATTTAATAATTGACGCTATTCCATCGTCTCATGGTCTCTTGGTGTAGTTTAGTTGTCTCAAGGTGGAGCCTCTGGTAGGCGGTATCTCTGGGCACAGGGATTTGCATCAGAAAAATAAAAGTGTGTCAATATAAATTATCGTTGTTTGTCTTGCTCTCTGATCGAGGGCGCCGGACTGAGGGCGCGAGTCACTTTAGTGACGAGAAGGGGACAAACGAGATATGCCGCCTCCGCGCATCTTTTCCCGATTAAATCGCTTTTGTCCGCTGCATACATATAATCTTTACCTCCAGTTGTTCCTAAGAACCTACTTCGTCGATTGCAACGCAACAATCGCTCCACTAGCAACAACGTACCGGTTTTTTTCACCTTTATTCTCAACTCTTCAAATAAGTCAGTCTTCATTGTACGGAAATGACCTTTGACCGACCCCAAACGGCACTTCGAGGATTACTGGCCTCTCATTGGCCAAGCTATTCCCGGTAAATTAAATTAATATATTGTTCAGTCAAGACATTTATGTTTTACTTATATGTCAAACTGCTTTAATAATATTGCAAGAATTTATCTGTAAAATGCTTTATGAGCGGAGATGTGTTGCATTATTTTTTGAATAGTTTTGTTATAATTCCAAACACAAGTCTGTGACGTCACGCAAAGTGAAACTTGGCGGTATTTTTAACCTGACGGCAGGGAAGTCGAATGAATGCAGAAGTAGCACCACTATGGATGGAGAATATGCTACAAACTGGTTAGTAGGCCTATTTACTCATTGTCAACGAATGATTAGAAACCACTGTGGAAAGAAAACTACAATATCATACATTGATCTTTCAAAGAAAATAAATATGAAAAAATTGAACAGAAATTGGGGAATGCTGTATTGTGGACTGTCAATCAAGATATTGGGAGCTATAACTTATAAGCTGCGATTTACTGTAACATTACCACTTTCATTCTTTAAACATAAATGTCTTGACTGAACAATATATTAATTTAATTTACCGGGAATAGCTTGGCCAATGAGAGGCCAGTAATCCTCGAAGTGCCGTTTGGGGTCGGTCAAAGGTCATTTCCGTACAATAAAGACTGACTTATTTGAAGAGTTGAGAATAAAGGTGAAAAAAACCGGTACGTTGTTGCTAGTGGAGCGATTGTTGCGTTGCAATCGACGAAGTAGGTTCTTAGGAGCAACTGGAGGTAAAGATTATATGTATGCAGCGGACAAAAGCGATTTAATCGGGAAAAGATGCGCGGAGGTGGCATATCTCGTTTGTCCCCTTCTCGTCACTAAGTGACTCGCGCCCTCAGTCCGGCACCCTCGATCAGAGAGTAAGACAAACAACGATAATTTATATTGACACACTTTTATTTTTCTGATGCAAATCCCTGTGTCTCTGGGTGGCTGCGTTTCAGGAGTTGT
>CAXHWN010002494.1:0-15000 GCA_964020975.1 Hermodice carunculata
AAAATGTTGCATGCTTCATGCAGGGTGATTAATGTAAAATATTATTGAATTCTATTTATCCGTACCGGTAAGGAACTGATCACGTCAAGGAGGCTGCATGGAAGGAGAATGAACTGGCTGGTTGATGACATACTCGGTCTCAAATTGCTTATCACCTTTGTTCGTGGATTACTGTCGAAATGATCTCATGAACACACCCGTATAAAAATATTACTGAATCCCGATATATATATATATATATATATATATATATATATATATATATATATATACATAACGTCGGTATTACATTTGTAGCGTCGCGCTGTTATTGGACGTAGATACTCAATCACTTTTCAGCAGATTTTAACGAATGCATAACGCAACTTTGTATGTCTACGGCCAAATCCTCCTCCGCCCCGTCTCACACACGGCAGTGTTTCTCTGGAACTACCACAGCTGGTTAAATTCAGTTTTTTCTCGACAATGTGAAAAAATATATGCATATACAGTACGGTGTATTCTGTTTCTCAATTCAGGGCTTGCTCGTCTATCAAACGTGGAGTTTGTCCACACGGGGCAAGAGGGCTACAGAGATACACATAATCCTCACTTCTCAATTGCCTTCGTGAACTTGGGGACGATCCAAGACAAAACGCCGTCGTTTGTAAAGAAATGCACATTCCACCATGGGTTCTCTACAGCCATTGGAGCGTTCGGTACCAATAAACTGTTGATTGAGGATAATGTTATACATCATACTGTGGGTCCTGGTGAGTAAACCTTTTACATGTTTATTAAAGTTGTTCTCGTTGATTGATTGATTGATTGATTGATTGATTGATTGATTGATTTTATTTGACGAATCAACATACAAATAATAAAAGAACACAGTGTACACTAAAACAGTACAATAACTGAAATGTGTAAACATAGGAGAATTACATAAACTAAAATTGTACATCACAATAAAATAATATACATCAAACTGAAATGTGTAAATGTATGTTGAATTCGCCAGGATTGCCCAATAAAGTCAGTATTTCAGACTTATTTCCATTGGGGTCCCTTTGAATATGATGAGTGATGAATTCATGAGAGGAGATGGTATATAAATAGAATAAATTAAATAACCAATATAGATATAATACACAATGTGACTAGAAATATATCCACCTTTATACATGTATATATAGAAATTTAAATTAAAATATGTAATGGCTGTTTTTAAAAACCAAGACACCACAGATAATTTCCTTAAAGGAAAAGATGAGGAAGGCTTGGGGGGGGGGGATATAATATATTAATAATATATAAAATGAGTTGATTCATCAGACAAATCCTTAGTTGCTAGGTGTTTTTTTACTGCTGATTTGAATAATGATAAATTTCTACTCGATTTTATTGTATCAGGTAAGGAATTCCAATCTTTGATGGCCGAAAAGTATAAAGTGTTTTTGCCAAAATCGTTTGATACATGGGGGACTACAAAGTTATGGGCACTATTTCTTGTAATATGATTGTGTTGATTTTGAATTCTGAAAAAGTGTTGAGATTGGTATGCTGGAGCAGTATTATGAAAAATTTTGTAGACATGCGTTAATTTTAGTTGCTTCACCCTCTCAGCAGTGTTTAACATAGATAATTTATCCAAAGCCTCTTGACCAACATGCCATCTATGATTTTCTCCAAGAATAAATCTGACTATTTTGTTCTGACAAATTTGGAGTTTCTTTTTGAAATTTTGGTTGAGACCAGAATACCAAGAGGCTGATAAATAATCGAAATAGCTTTGAATGAGTGCAGAGCAAAGGGTCTTCTTAGATTGTACATTCAGAAATTGTGCCTGTCTGTAAAGGAATTTTAATCTCGAATTAGTTTTCTGTATGATACTTTCTGCTATGGATTTGCCAGATAAATTTTCGTCCAGAATAGTGCCAAGATATTTGACAGATTTAGCCTGTTGTATAACGTGTCCATTGCATTTTATTTGAAACTGTGTAACTCTTTTTAATTTTCTTTTGGATCCAAATATAATTGATTCAGTTTTGCCAAGATGGAGGGATAGTTTGTTATCGGTAAGCCATTCTTGACATGATTTTAATTCCGAGCTGAGAGAATCTGCTATTGTCACGTGGTCCCTATCAGAGGTCATGAGGGCACTGTCATCGGCATATAGTGCTAATTTGCAATTAACACTGATGGGCATGTCATTTATGTAACACAACAACAAAAGCGGGCCCAAAATGCTGCCCTTGGGGGACCCCGCAATTAACATGTAGGAAGTTTGATTTTTCACCATTGACAGTGACCGTCTGTTTGCGACCTTCTAGATAAGATTTAAACCACTCGATCGACTCCACACCCATAGATTTTAGTTTTTTGCACAAAATTTCATGATGGACAGTGTCGAACGCCTTTTGGAGGTCCAGGAAAACCATGCCTACATAATTACCATGGGAAACTTCGGTGCGGATATAATCAGTGATATATGTTAGGCAGGTGTCGGTCGAGTGGTTTGCTCTAAAACCAGACTGAAGCTCATAAAGTATGTTATTGTGGGTCAGGTATTCATCCAAGTGAATGTATATTGCCTTTTCAAGGATTTTTGAAGCGACCGATAAGATACTTATTGGTCTGTAATTTCCGGCATCATGTCTATTGTTTTTCTTGTGAAGGGGGGAAACTCGTTCAAGTTTAAACTCATCCGGAACAATGTTGTTTCTGATGGACAAATTGATTATATGAATAATTGGGAGTTTTAGAATACCTGATCCATCCTTCAGAAATTTTGCAGGAATATCATCAAGCCCAGTACTCTTACATGCATTCAAGTTGCTGAGCTCTTTCTGGACAAGGTCTTCCGTCACCTCAAGGAGTTTAAAAGAATTGGGAGTTATACCTTTTTGATTGTAATGCTCCTTGAAAAGTGGAGACTCTGTCGTGAATTTACCAGTGAAAGTTGGCAGTTTGTCCACAAGAGAAGCACCTATTTCAGTAAAATATTTGTTAATATGATCGGCAACCTTTTTTGATTCAAAGCAAAGCTCGCCATCAATTTCAATTATGATTTTGGATTTGTCTTTGGTAGTATTGGAGTAACCCAAATTTTTTAGTTGTTGCCAAAGTTTTTTGGGGTTGTTTTTGTGTTCTTCAATGTTATTACTGAAATATTCTGCTTTAGCTCTCTTGATCTGCCTTTGAACTTTATTTCTAAAAACGCTAAATTTATGGTAGAAATCTTCAGATATTGTTTTATCAGTACTTTTTTTGGACATGTACAGGAAGTGATCTCTTTGATTGATGTTATCCAAGATAACATGATTCATCCATGGCTCCGTACGTACCTTTAAACGAATGTCTTTCAATGGAGCCACTGTGTCAATGACATCTAATAATAATGATATAAAAGAAGTCCAAGCTGAGTTTACATCTGTACTTTGTGTTACACTAAACCAGTCCACTGCAATTTTTCTTCCAGAACGTTTTTAGTATAATGTTTGCACGATCTGATTTTAATTACATTGTGCTGTCCAATTTGCCCCTTGGACACTTTGCGGGTGCAATAAACAATGGAGTGGTCACTGATCCCAACGTCTATAGTACCTGATTGAAGGATCTTGTCACTACAATTGCACAAGATATGATCTATTAGGGATGAAAAAGTATTTGTACTTCGAGTGGGGTCAGTAATAAGTTGTGTATAATCAAAGATGTCCAGTACCTGTTTGTACTTACTGAATAATGTTGTTGGTTGTTTCAGAAAGCAGATGTTAAAATCCCCAAGTATTACAGTGTCACAGTCTGATCGACATTGGGTTAAAACATTTTCAAAATTATCTAAAAAAAATATTGTCTTTAGGACGGCGATATATAGTACCAGTAATGATTGGTTTAGTCTTTGGTAGTAATAGTTCAAACCATAAAGCCTCTAAATTGTCGTTGTGTAAATCTGGCCTTGGGTTGTAGGCTTAGTCCGTTCTTACACAGGCACAGACACCACCGCCCGTTCTGGTTACAGGTTTTTTGCCCGAAACGCGACAAGAAAAACCAGCTGACAGAGCCGAGAACACAACGCAGAATGCGAAAGGCTGAGACCTTGGATTTTCTGTTTCCAGACAGAAAGCATTTCGTTTTATTATGAGATGCAACGAAAGAGCACAAGAGAAATTGCCAGTTTCCGGGTGTTAATTGGGGGTCGTAGATGAGGAATATCGAAAAGCAGTTTTGTCTGAGAGAGCAAAGATCATTGTGAGAGGTATCAGTGAACGTGTGAACATTATGAGTCATTAACGGTTTATTTGGAGGCTTTTTAACGTGATTTGATTGAAATGTTTCTTTTTCTATATTTTTTTAGGGAGGGGGCGTTCTGACAAACAGTCGGCTTGTGTTATGATCGATGCAGATTCACGTTAAATTAGCATTATATGCTCATTATTTTCATTATGAAAGCAACATGGACACGATTCTTCTGAATAATTTATGTAATTTATATGTCACTAAACTTTTTTTTCCGTGCGTACGTCCGTTTGCTACACACTGGTGTCCGGGCTATGTATCGTTTGGAGATTTGGTTTTCATGAACATCATAGCAACACAGGTATCAGGATCCAAAGGTGTGTTATGAGAAAAAAATAGGTCACTGGCTCAACCATGTGGATCGTTTTGATTGTTTGTGGAGGAGCCATAGGTGTATTGATCAATATGTTACAATATTTTTTATTTTGTTAAGCAACCCATTTCCTCAGTTGTGGTCGACACTTTTTTTTCTCTCGGTACTAGGGTACTTTGTCCTTATATTTTGGCCAATAGCTTTCAGTGATATTATTTATCGGTTAAATGGACCTTCCGTTACTCATATGGGAGTGTTTCTGCACGTATATGTAATATCTAAAAAATGGCCACCTTTTGATGTGATCATTTATTTGTTTTATTTACTCTTTGCTTTCAAGTGAATGCAAAACGTAAACCCTTCCAGTGCCATGTTTTGGCCGTATAAACAGACTTCCTCGGACTCATTCGATCCAAAGTATGCCGAGGAAAGCTGTCAGCCGGCAGCGTTGTGCTGGTCTCTGCCGGTGCAGTCGAGCTGGCACTTCAGTGAAAGGTCTGCATACGGAAGCTGTGAATGCGGCATCGTCAAGTCAATTCAGAGCAAATCGAATTTTGTCGAAAATGGCGGCAAAATAATTAATTCCACAAACCGAGTTGCACGTAGGATGACGATGTAATGAAACCAAATGGAAAGAAACCTTATTTTATACCCCTATCCGAGGCGTCAAAGTCAGCTATCGCGTTGTTGGTGGTGCATGTTGATTTATAGGTATTACCATGAGGGTGGGTAAGGGGTTTCCCGTACCGGCGTACTGGGGCTTTTTATTTACCGTACTGACGTACTGGAAACCCTCTTATTTTACTTACTTCCCACTATCCAAAATTTTGAAAGATTTTTGTTTTCCGTACTGCGTAGTCTAGAAAAAAATTACCTGTACCAGCGTACTGACCCCCCCCCCCTACCCCCCTTCTACCATAACCATACCGGTACATCATTATGAAATGCTCATTTGTATTTTCAGCGATATGGCTACAAGGAGACAGCATAAAGGTAGTGGGGAATTTAGCTGTCCTAATCATATGGCCAGGAGCCTATCAGAACCGAAGGGAGGTCACGAATTATGATGTCCAAGGCGGTATTGAAATTTTGGATGTATCTCATATAACACTTCTGGACAATACGGTGGCCGGCTCTGAGAGAGCTGGCTTCCACATCAGTGGAGAATCATGTTCAGAAAACAGAAACCCAGACACCATTTGGAAGAGAAACACGGCTCATTCAATTCTCGTGGGAGTTCTCATGTTCTCGGGCCACGTGACGACGCCTTGCACCGGAATATCAAACTTCTACGTATACAAAGCGTACGACTATGCAATCTACTTTCAGATTGGTCCTTCTGTGTCGGCAAGTAATTTGACATTAGTTGATAACCAGGTTGCATTCTTTCCCATTATCGTGGGGCCCAGTGGAGTATCCCACGTCAGGGTAGACAAAAAGGTTGAATTGAAAGATTCGCTGATAGTAGGACAAAGTCCATCTTGGAATTGTCTCACAGACAAAGCCCCTGCACACGATGACAATTTTCAACTTAGTGGTCAAATACGCTCATTTAAAAGTAGACAGGGTGCCACAACAGAACAGGGTACATCTGGCGGTAAGGTGGGCGTAGCTCTCGTAACACCAATGTCATCAGGAAACCTCGCTCCGGAGAAACCATGGAAGACATTGATGGACTTCCCAAGCATTTCAGGCCTCTTTACCATGAAAAGTAAGTCAGGACAAAATGTGCCCTCTTGTGTTTCAGTTTGGATTTACCCACAGTATTAGAGAATTATGCTTGTTTTGCTCCTGGGGCCGTCTGTCGCTTTAAAACGTCAATGAAATCTGAAGAATGAGATTTTAGTGTTTAACTGATTCAGGCAAAGGAGCAAGTGCACACAATTTGGAAGTAGCGTGTGTTTTTCTAAATCAAAACTGGGCTTCCCGCCAGTGATCAATTTTGCCGAAATGACCTTGGATCCAGACTCTTCTTTTTGGTCACAATTACCACATACCATAACAAAATTCAACTTTTTTATAACAGGCACTAGTGTGCATACCTATTGTAACAGCAGCTTTAGTATATGTATAAAATATTGCCGATCTTTCGGACAGTATTTGCACCTGTGTACACATTTGTAGGCCAACTGTTTTCAATAAACTTTCTAAAAGAAACATGGACAACGGATTTATTTTTTTCGCACCAGATGTCCACTTTGCGGACTTCACCAAGAATGCTTGCGGAAAGCGTGACGTCATGATCGAACCGAATCCAGGGGCAAATGACGTAGTACACCCAGTAAGAACATATGACATAACCAAAACAAGATGTGACAGAAAGAGTCTTTTCTACGTCGCAAGACCCAACAAAAAGTAAATATTACCACAAATCGTTTCGCCAAGGGTAATGGTTTAACTTGATACCTGCTTCAAAAAATAATACCAAATTCTTTTGATTTTCAAACCTAATGTGACTTGTTGTTAACAAGAGGGTTGCGCGAACAGTTCTTCCTCAGCCGACCGTGACATTTAGCCCATAATACTAAGTCCCACTCGGATCTAGGGGTATGCAGAAGTGTTCCTGTGCTCATGTAATGTGTTCAAAGCAATTTGCCAGCTGTTTCAGAAGAGAAGAATTTTTGAATGATTTTGCGTACAAATGACCCCAGCCCCAGCCCCAAAAGAGAAAAGAATCACTGAAGGGTGCCCATTTGAAAATACTCTGTACATACCTATCGAAGGTACATACTCGCCACATTTGAAGTGAATCTGGCTCACAGTTTTAGGGAAGAAGTCAAAAACGTCAATTATCTTTCAGTCTCCATAGACTAGCATTGTAACCAGTTGAAATTAATGCTTCCACCGAGAAGTGCCCAAATTGAAAAAAAAAGAAGAAAAGAAAAGAAAAGAAAAAATCGTTAAAAATCAGAGATGTGCAGCATCAGCACGTGGATACTAACTTTGTATGATCATTCTTAAAATACATGTACATCAACTGTCAGCATAATCTGAATGATGAGAGTAGTCGAAAATAGCGAACACACACAGAAATTTGTGGAAGAAAGAATCCAGCACCACTTGTACAAATCAGATTCTAGGGGTCACCAGAAGTCTGCCTATCCAATTACAAAGCAATTGGCAAGCGGTTTCAGAGGAAGAAATATTTTGTTGAAATTCCCACCCCTCCCTCCAAAAAAATTAATAATAATAAAAAGCAGAACTTATAATAAGTCCAATTAAAAAAAAAAGCTCTTGGTAGAGACCCACCCAAGTTACATTCCCATCAAGCTTGAAGTACATCTGGTCGACGGTTTGGCAGTAGAAGTCAAAAATGTGAATTACAATCGCAAACCCCATTGATTTGCATAGTTATCAATATGAATGCTTGCATCAATCGACAAATGGCCGAACTTAAAATATATAAAAAATAAAAATCGTTGAAAATCAGGGATCCACAGCATCACTGAAGAGCAAAAAAATGTCGGACCTTTTCACAAGGCACATTTCCATCCATGCTCAGCACAATCTGAGACATTGGTTTGGAGAAGTTAAAAATACGGAAAATATGCGAAAATGTGTAGAAAAATAGAAAAAAAATGTTAGCCCCACCTGTTGAACCAGTATTAATTGTAGGGGTTCCCAGAAGTGTCCCTGCGCAATTTCAAAGCAATTGGCCAAGCTGCATAGGGAAGGTAATTTAAGATTTTGAAAAAAAAATGAAATAATATACAACAAAATATAAAAGAGAAAAAAATACAGTCACATCCAGTTTGAAGTCAATCTGACTGATGGTTTTGAAAAAGTCCAAAATATCAATTGTGGACGAGGAACGAACGATGGACAAAAACCTACATATATCACCTAACCTCAGCTGACTGGCTTTTTGGATAATTCATAATTCCATTGATTTTCAAGCGTAATGTTAATTCATATTTATTTATGGGGTTTTACTGATTTTATTAAATAATATTAGGATACTATGAAATAATTCATGGACATTTTGAGATTTGCGAGAGGATTTAATTACCTCCTTCGAAGGACAAGAAGGTATAATTATTCATTGCAACCAAATAAAAAATTACAGTAACTATAATTCCCGGATGTAAACCAAATCAGGAGCTCCTTTAAATCTCCCGCATACCAACCCTGTCTATAGTTATACATTCTTTCTGGCCAAATAATGCAACAAGAAAATAGAAAAAGGGACAGGACCCGATGCAGTCATGATGATAATATCCCATTTTCTCCCCCCCCCCCTCCCCTTTGCAAATTGGCCGGAAAAGGTATTTATTCCCTAAAGACTTCACACGGGACAGAGAGCTGAAAGCCACAGAAGACTTGAACTTAAACTCTTTTCTTTTTTCATGCAGAAATATTGATAATTATTTTCGCGTTGTAGGTTAATAACTACATCAAAATGTGTTGATATGACATGCGACGGACGGAAGAAGTTTATAATCGATGATCTGGACGGCACCTTGTTGGGAACACGGGGAACTCTCATACCGCAGGCTGAGTTTGGCTACGGTGATCCGTCGTACGGCCTTGGGGACGACCGGATTCCAAAGGTGATGTTGACGAAACTCGATGGTACGAGGATTGACGTTAAAAATATCGCACCACATAAAGGTAAGACGCGGAGGGAACTCACGCAACTCCGGTTTTTTTTGTTTTTTGGGGGTGGGGGGTGGGGGTGGGGGTGGGTTTTTTTGTTTTTTGTTTGTTTTTTTTGTTTTGTTTTTTTTTTGTTTTTTGTTTTATTAGTTTTTTTTTTTTTTTTGGGGGGGGGGTCCATTAAGTACTGTCTCCATCTTTAGATTGATTGGACACAGGCACGTGCTTGAACTTGAAATATTGACTGAGGACGACGGTACATACATATAATTCAAAGGCCTGATGCTTTTCCGGGTAGCAAGCTTTACATTGTGTTGAACGATGATTTACCCATTAGTTGCACTCAGAAGTTACAGCTTTGTGGTTATAATGGTCTTTGGCTTTTCTCTGATCCACATGTAGGCAGATAAAATAGTGTTTGTTGGATGAACATTTTTGGGACACTGACGTTCTGGACCTTTCAAATTTAGCAGCTTCCTTAGGCAGCTGGTCAGCTGGGCTCCATTTAGAAGCTTACGCAGTGACCATCCGCGATTCACATTTTCCACCTCTTTGCTAAAAAAAGTTGGGAGGAACCGCTTCAAACTAGACGGGGCACGGGTGGGTGGGTGGGGGTGGGGATTGGTGTCCCCCTCAAACTTGACGGAGGTTCCAGCTTAAACTTAGCGGAGGCGTATCTTGCATGGGTCTCTTCAAATTCCCATGTTCACGCTCCTGTGATTCCATTACATCTTACATATATGTATATATATGGAAATCAAAGAAAAAAATGGACATATCCGATCGGAAACGATCGCTGAGAGGAAGCCTCCCCTTCCCACGCTCCCACGTCGGTCATCTCACCTTATTGTACCTTGACCTTTGACCTTTGACCTTTAGAGGTCACTGTAAATTGCAACAGTGTGCAGTGTGACAACAGCTATAATCTGAGCCCAACATAATCCAAGTGGGATTAAAATTGACCGAGTTATGGCTCAATGAAAATTTGAAAGGGACAAATGGCTTTGACCTCAGACCTTTAGAGGTCACATGGTAAATTAAAAATTGTGCAGTGTGACAAAAGTGACATTTAGACCCCGGGCCAACATGGTCTAAATCGGGTGTAAATTGATCGATTTATGCCTTGATGAATATTCCAAAGGGCCAAATGACTTTGAAATTTCACTTTTTGAGGTCACACGTCATTTTCAATATTGTACAGTGTAACAACAGCAACAATTTGAGCCCAACATAATACACATGGAATTAGTAGTTGACCGAGTTATAGCTCAATGAAATTTGGAAAGGGCCATGTGGCCTTGCCCTTTGATCTTTAAAAGTCACATGCAAATTACCAAATTATGCAGTGTGACAATAGCTAAAATTAAACCCCAAAATGGTCCAAATTGGATGTAAATTGATCGATTTATGGTTCAATGAATATTACAAAGTGCCAAATAACCTTGACTTTCATTGGTTTACATGCAAATTGCAAAAAACAAAAATTATGCAGTGTTACAATAGTTACAATTTGTGTATGAACATGCTTACAATTGAATTAAAATGGAAAGTGCCATGGCTGCGTGAAACTTTGAAAGGGTCAAATAACTTTGACCTTCGACATTTAGGGGTAAAATGAAATTACAAATTGTGCACCGATACATTTCGCACAATTTGAGCCCAACTCGAACAGAATCGGATAAAAATTGATCTAATCACGACAAAACCAAGGTTTTTTTTAAGGTCAAAGACTTACACATTAAATTTCATATGTTAAGTATAGATGTCTGCTTTCTTGCATTCCCTATGCATTGAGCCCAGCCAAATCAAAATTGGATGAAAATTGACCGAGTTATGGCCAGTTGAATATTTCAAGATGGCAGGCGACTTTGACTTTTTAATGTCAAATGTCAAGTTTTGTGCACAAAAAATGTGCGCTATTAAAACGCCTAAATTTTGAGCCCAACATGGTGAAAATTGGACTAAAAGTGACGTAGGTTGAGTAAGAAATGTCAGATTGAAAATCTTCCGATTGCCAAATGACTTTAACCTTTGACCTTTCAAGGTCATATGTAAATTTTCATGGTTAGACATAGGCTTGAACTATGCAAACAACTTAACATCGCCCAAGGCCGTTGATAACTTTTCGAAATATAGGTCAAAACGTGTTTTTCATAACTAAGTCATGGTATCTTTAAAATTAGGTCACAATCATATATTGATTGCATCATGTTAAAGAATATCAGAAGAGGTTTCAACGTTGACCAATAGTGTTCCAACAGTTATTGACAACTCAGAGGTATAACCTTGCAAATAGTGACAAAAAATAAAACTGGGAAAGGTCGTGGCCTTGAAAATTTAGGACAAGGTGACGATGCATACACCAGGTGCAAAACCTGATACGTGAATCCTATAAGTGTAATTCTGCTAGAATGACGACTTGCAGGCCTCTGCCGCCTCTGAGTTTTCGCGCACATTTTTATGCATACATCAGGTGCAAAACCTGATACGTGAATCCTATAAGTGTAATTCTGCTAGAATGACGACTTGCAGGCCTCTGCCGCCTCTGAGTTTTCGGGCACATTTTTTTTTTTTTTGCGTGGAAACGCAAGTTTTTTTGTTTTTTTCCCGAACGGTTATATGACCTTGACCTTCAAACTTGACCGGGTAGGTCTTTTATTAGGTTTTTTGTGTGCCCGATGCCAGCTATAGATAGAGCTCAACAACAACCATATGGGTTGATAACTTTTCGAGGCATGTAAAGAAAACTCGGATTTTTTCAACATAGCCGCCCGATCGGAGAAAAAAAGGGTAAAAGTCACTAACCAAATACCAGGTGCATAGCTTCTGGTTGAATCCCTATCCCAAGTTCAAGGCATCCCAGCTGTTTTCACGGTTTCTGAGATTCCACGCGTGCAAATTTTAAAATTTCAAAAATCGCCAAAATTCTCGAAAAGTGGCCATATGACCTTGACCTTTGACTCAGAACCCATATGTTTCAATAATCAAAATGTGGCGAGGGCATCAAAGTTTCCATACATATATTGTTTCACAGGATCGGATTGTAAGCTGTCGAGTGACGGTAAAAAATACATAAGGGACAGTATAACCCGATTTCCAGGAAATGTAGGTCACGGTGACCCCAAAAGTAGGTTATTAGGGCAAGTATTTGTAGAAAAGGTTTGAGTTGAACTTTTTTTTCGGAGTTGCAAATGCACACCGAGATAAGAAAAAATCAAAATTGCAAGAATTGAAAAATAAAATGATGATGATGATGATGATGATGATGATGATGATGATGATGATGATGATGATGATGATGATGATGATGATGATGATGATGATGATGATGTTGATAGATGTGGTTTTTGACTACTTGGGGTTAGGGGACTTCAGTGGTATAGATCATTCGTGAGGTTGCCAATTTTAAAAGAGTACCGTCAAACTGTATTGGCTGCCGCCCCCCCCCCCCCTCCATCGGGGGAGGCTTGAAAATCTTTTTTCTGAGTAGCTGCTTGCAAATTTGCTGGGAAATGTACCATGACTCTGTTTTTATCCTTTTTTGGTCACTTTGCGGGGCCACCATCATTTCGTAGGTTTTAAAACATTTTCGACTTTACATAGAAAATAAGAGGATATGTTGCGCCGAACATAAAAATAACAATATACATACATGCATGCATAGTTTTGTCCAAACCCGTTGGTCAGGTCTGTTTAAATTTGGTTGCGATGGCCATGGGTCGGGTTCTTCTATTTGTAGAGGATGTCACGGTAAGTCTGGTGATTTTTTAAATACTTCTGAATGTTTTGTTCACTTTCGGGTAAATGAGACAAAGTTGTTCTCCATTAAAACAAAAAACAAAACAAAAACAAAAAAACCCCAAAAACATAATTTGGTACAAAGTGACCCATCGATATTCTTAAAATTCAAGATCTTTTTACTGAATGGTTGTTTTTGAGAGCTAAGCATCAATGAACACAGAGCACATAAGAATGTCCTACAAACCTATCCCTTTTTGAATAGAATGTACATCACGCGATCCGTGTAGCATCTAAAACTTTTGGCGTGTCAGGCAGTAACTTTAATTGCAAAAATAAGTTCTTATTTTTAGCTAAGCTGATAAGTCAGCTGAGCTTTTAGGAGGGTAGGCCATCCATCGTCCCATCATCCGTCTGTCAACAATTCACATTTTCGACTTCTTCTCAAAAACAGTCTGCCAGATCCACTTCAAACTTGGTGGGGGTGTGCCTTGGGTAGGTCTCTACCAAGTAAGTTCACATGGTCATGGTCTAGTGATTTTTGGATTTTTTATGAATTTTTTGTTCATTTTTGGGTGATATATTAAAAAATCTTCTTCCCCGAAACTGCACGCCAAATTGCTTTGATATCACACAGGAACACTTCCTGGGACTCCTAGTTCTTAATCTGTTCACCAGGTGGCGCTGCAATTTTTTCTAATTTTTTACGAATTTTTTGGATGTTATAGCTATTTTCGACTTCTTCTCCTGAACTGTCACTTAGATTAAGCTGAAACATGGTGGATATGTTCCTTGTAGAAGGGTCAAACAAAGTTGGTCACTATGTGGGAATGCTGCAGATACCTGATTTTTAACGATTTTTTCAATTCGGGTACTTATCGGTCAATGCAGCTTTCCTATTGATTACTATGGAAGTCAATGGACATTCTAATGCTAATTCACATTTTCGACTTCTCCTCCGAAACCGTCATCCAGCTTGACTTCAAACTTGGTGGGGATGTACCCTGGGTTAGTCTCTACCACGTTTGTTCAAATAGTCATGCTCCAGTGATTTTTGGATTTTTTCATGAATTTTTTTGTTCTTTTTTTTGGGGGGGGGGGGTCAAATCTTAAAAAATCTTCTTTTCCAAAACCTCTCACCCAATTATTTGATATCCCACAGGGACCCTGCCAGAGACTCTTAGTTCTTCATTTGTTCACTAGGTGGCGCTGTGATTTTGTTTCTATTTTTTTATGATTTTTTGTGTGTTTTTGCTATTTGTGACTTCTTCTCCAGAACCGTCACCCAGATTAAGCTGAAAGGTGGTGCATATGTTCCTTGTAGAAGAGTCAAAGAAAGTTGTTCACTGCGTGGAAATCCTGCAGATTCCTGTTTTTCAATGATTTTTTCAATTCAGGTACTTGTCGGTCAAGGCAGCTTTCCTAATGATTACTATGGAAGTCAATGGACATTCTAATGCTGATTCACATTTTTGACTTCTTCTCCAAAATCGTCATCCAGATTGACTTCAAACTTGGTGGGGATATACCCTGGGTGAATCTCTACTAAGTTTGTTCAAATGGTCACGCTCCAGTGATTTTTGGATCTTTTTATGATTTTTTTTTTGTTCTTTTTGGGGGCAAATCTTAAAAAATCTTTTTCTCTGAAACCGCCCACCCAATTGCTTTGATATTCCACAGGGACACTGCCTGGGATACATAGTTCTTAATCTGTTCACCAGGTGGCGCTGCAACTTTTTTCTAATTTTTTATGATTTTTTGTTTGTTTTTGCTATTTTCGACTTCTTCTCCAGAACCGTCACTCAGATTAAGCAGAAACATGGTGGATATGTTCCTTGGAGATGGGTTAAACAGAGTTGTTCACTAGGTGGCACTGCTCTGGATTCCTAATTTTTAATGATTTTTTCAATTCAGGTACTGGTCGGTCAATGCAGCTTTCCTATTGATTACTATGGAAGTCAGTGGACATTCTAATGCTAATTCACATTTTTAGCTCGGGTGAATAGTCAGTTTACTGAGCTTTTTTGAGGGTCTGTCGTCTGTCTGCCCATCATCATCCACAATTTACATTTTAC
>CAXHWN010002495.1:0-18000 GCA_964020975.1 Hermodice carunculata
TATAAGTGTTATCTACAATTTTTATCACGCAACAAGTAAATAGATTCACGTAAGGCGTGTCATCATAATTGTTCCCATCTACAAGTCTCGGCATATTTTTCTTCTATTAACACGAACTTTAAATGAAAAGAATAAAGCAGACGATATATTACACACGGATGTATTTGGGCGATTTGAGCGGGAAAGGGTAAAGTGGTTGACGAGCTTTACCTCCATTACATTTGTTCCCTTTTATAAGACTCTAATGATAATATATGCTTATATATTTCCAGGCCAATTAACTATTATATTCAGAAACAAGTGCTGGCGTGTGTTTTGCAATGTATCGATATTTATAAACCTATTCTAAATGGAGCTTTGGTTGGTTCATAGTTACGTCCTTACTAAAGAGTCAATATAAATCTTCGTTGCGTATGTACAGTGATCGAATGCAAATTAATGACTTGGTGTGCCAAATAAAAATGCGTGTATTATCTTGGCTGGATGGTCTTTTATGATTCGAAGCAGAGTAACTTGTCGTGTCAAACATAAAATGGCAAGACAAGCAGTGAAGAATATATTTGACACCAACAACTCAGTGCCAGTATGCTTATTGTCTCTATATAGATCATTTCTATGAAATTGGATCGATGCATCTTTATCTTTTGAAACTTTGCGACTTCTCTAGAAAGTATCATTGAATTCGTGTAAATTAAATAAGCACAGCTTTCTTTGACTGCTAATTTTATCGCACAGGTGATCATGTGGTTTTGGTTCCGAATTCCTCCAAGCATTTTATATTCGAAAGACATAATTGTCTGTTGAAAGTTGGGGGAGGGGGGGTATTAATGTTTACAATGTTACAATCATGAATGGAAATAATTATGTGTATGTTACCATTAGGGTGGCGATATAATAATAATAATGATAATAATAATAATAATAATAATAATAATAATAATAATAATAATAATAATAATAATAATAATAATAATAATAATAATAATAATAATAATAATAATAATAATAATAATAATAATAATAATAATAATAATAATAATTGAATATATTTATTCTGGGAATCCTATTCAGCAGACATGCTGTTTTTCAATCAGGCCCAGTAAAATCATGTACAAAAATATACATAGTATGAAAAGTGGTACATAAAAGAAACATGATCAGATCCACGACATACGTAAAATTAAAGTACATAAAACCATAACCTATAATGTGAAAAATCAATGTTAAAATACGAAAGCCCATCAAAAGTTAAAACTATACATGGTCCAAACGTTAAGATTGTTCTCTGGTCCTTGTGAAATAAAACTGTTTGTATTTGAGCTTAAAAGACAATATGTCGTCTACACGTCTAATAGCGTCCGGCAAGCTGTACCACACAGTAGCACCACAATAAGAAAAGGAACGTTTAAAAATTGCCTTGTTCACTGCAGGAACAACAACATCTAATGAACAGGAACGTATGGTATTGTATGAGGCAACATCAGATACAAGCGTCACCTGGTCAGACAAATAATCAGGTGCAAGACCATTGACACATTTGAACATAAAGCAAGCTGTGTGAAATTTACGCCGGTCTTCTAAAACTTGCCAGTTGAGTTCTCTGACCAGGTCCACGCCTCTGGTATTTATAAAGTCAAAATTCCCAAAAATAATGCGGGCGGCATAATTTTGAAGCCGTTGTAATGATATGGCGCCCCTAATACTACAGGAGGCCCAGACGGTATCAGCATAATCTAAGTTAGGCTCGATGTAAGATTTATAAATCCGAATTAAAACGCTGCGAGGTAAGAAAGAACTAAGTCTACGAAGGATGGCCAGTTTACTATTGACTTGCTTTTGTAAGTGAAGTATATGATGTTGCCAATTTAATTCATCGTCGATAACCACACCAAGATACTTGAAAGAATTAACTCGGGCGACAGGCTCACAATACATATCGAATACGACAGATCCTCGCTTCATTTCCCAACTCAATGAATGAGCAATATCATTTCCTTAAAATATCTGTTGATGTAAGAAGAGCTCATTTAAAATGTATTCTGATGATACTACTTTTTTTTAAATATAGTTTTATATATGTACTTGTTTTGGTACTTATGTGGGAAATTAATGATAAAAATTGTACTCAACTGTCAAGGGAAAATAAGAACACCAGAGAAAGTTAAAAATAAAGCAAAAATTAGATCACTGGCCAGACAGCTATATAACTTGTCCAAATTCGATCTAAGGTCTGACATTTCATGGAATTTTAAGAAGACAAATAATCAAGTGTCATCACAATAAAACAATTTGTGGGAAATATGTGCTAGAATAAAGTCTTGCATGATTTTGGAAACTGACAATTGTTCGTTCAAATGGTTGTCTTCCGGTAGAACTTTTGAGTAGATTCTAAAAGATATAAGATATTATTGAAATAATGTAGTTTACATTGCTGTTTACTGAGGTACGTACAAACAGTTCACCGTTCAAATGTACACTTGAACTGATTATAATTCAACTGCAATCATAACAATGAATTCCATTCCACAATTTGTATATTACAATGTTCATGACTAGCATGATATTAAGTGAAATAAATTACGACATGCATACCAGGCAATAGGAAATAAACCAACATCCAAACTAAATTCACGTTATTGTGGAAAAAAAAAGTACAGCCTACAAGCAGAACATCGGCGCGATCAATCAGACTGGCGTATATACACAGGGAAAGTTATGATTGTATCGAAAAAAAAAGGAGCATTCTAAGACAGAAAATAATGTTTCGGGTTGTCTCTTGGAACGCTGTATCAAAAAACAAACAAACTTGTCATGAAAGTTCATCTGTCAATTTGGTTTTCATTTCTTCAAAATTCGCAAAATGGCAAAACAAAGCAAAAACAAAAACAAAAGCGAAACCCAAATAAACAAAAACAGAAAACGGATTTGATTTTGGAAGTAATCAAATCTACGGCAGTCTTCGTCATTTATAAGGAAAGAGTTGAAACGCTTTTGTTTGATCTTTCCTTCTTCTAAAATTAAAGATCGACCTGCACCTTTCGTAATGACCAACCATGCAGGTGATGAGAAACAAAGTATGTATATTCTTTACAGTTTTCCCTTTTCTTCATTGTCCATTAAAACTCGTCACATAGATGGAAGTCAATACTTTTTCACAAATTTTCTTGCAAACATCATACAGGTGCTGATTATCTATATAAAAGTACAAGTTTACCCGTGTGCACAAGCCTAAGTTTTTCGTTTATGTAAATCGCAAACAACATGACCGTAATTTGTACCTGGTATACACAACGGAATATTAAACGAGATGATAAAGGTATGCAAGAACTCTCTCTCTCCCACTTTAGTGCAGTTATTCAACCTGATATTTTCATCTGGGTTCTTTCCACAAGTTTGGAAGGTTAGTCTAATGACAATGATACACAAGGGCGGTTCTTATTATGACCCGAATAGATATAGAGGGATATCTTTAAACAGCTGTTTATCCAAGTTATTTTGTACAGTTTTGAAAAACAGGTTACGTATCTACATGAAAACTCGAAATTATAATAATGATTTTCAGGCCGGCTTTACAGAAAATTCACGGACAAGCGACAATATTTTTGTACTGAGAACACTAATAGACAAATATGTCAAAGTTATAGGAAAACAAAGATTTCTGTATGTATGTTTTATTGATCTACAAAAGGCATTCGACACTGTGTGGCACGATGGTTTATTTTATAAGTTCCTTAGTTACGATATAAGTGGCTATATGTACCGTATTTTGAGAGATATGTATACTGGGTCTTCAATTCAGCTAAAATTTCATAATGGCCTATCTACTAATATATCAGTGATGAACGGTGTGAAACAAGGTTGTGTTTTAAGTCCTTTGTTGTTTAATTTATTTCTTAATGACTTACCATGTATATTTACGAATGAGTGCCACCCAGTTACATTGCATAGTAAGAAAATTAGTTGTTTATTATATGCAGACGATTTAGTGCTTTTATCTGAAAGTGAACTTGGTCTACAGTCTTGTTTAGATAAAATGTCAGAATATTGCTCGAAGTGGAATTTGACTATAAACGTGGAAAAATCAAAGGTTGTTATATTTAATAAGTCTGGTAGAAAGATGTGTAGAAAATTTAGTGTTGGTAATACAGAACTCGAGGTAGTGAACAAATACACTTACTTAGGAATAGAAATTACATCAAATGGTTCCTTCAATAATGCAATGAAACAGTTATGTTCTAAAGCAACTAAATCACTTGGACGATTAAAACGAATTTTGTTTAGTACGCAGAACGATATAAGGTTATATATTGATTTATTTGATAAGCTTGTTGCACCAATATTCATGTACGGATGTGAAATTTGGGGTGCATACCTCATCCCACCTGCTAAGTGTATTGCACTTGAAGATATATCTGGTTATTTTAAGTTGGACTTGGAAAAATTGTACATTAGTTTTTTGCGATATATTTTGGGCGTCAATAAGAAAACCTGCAATGTTGCTGTAATAGGTGATTTAGGACAATACCCATATTCTTTGAAAATATTAACACGTGTGTGTAAAAATTGGTACAGAATGAGATATATTGATCCAGAAAGTTTGTTGGGCGACACATTTCAATGTAACTATGACTTGACGACCGATAAATCCCAATGGTTAGCGTCAGTTAAAAATACACTAATCATTGTAAATTGTGAAGATTATTGGAACAGAACTATTTACGAAACTTTTGATTTTTCTGCCGGCGTCATACAAAATTTATTGCAAGAAAAATTTGTTATACAGTGGGAAAAAACAATGGAAATGCAGTCGTCATCAGATAAAAAATTACGAACCTATGTAAAATTTAAAAATAAGTTGGAAATAGAGCCTTACCTAACTATGATAAAGGATTTTAATATCCGTAAAAATTTTTTACGACTCAGAACTAGTTCACACAATTTATATATTGAAACAGGTCGACACAGAAGACCCATGAAAGTACCTGTGCATGAAAGACTATGTAACCATTGTAACCTAGTAGAGGATGAAATACATTATGTTCTAGTTTGTGAAAAATTTGATGAGCCCCGGAAACGATTTTTAGACAAATTGTCAGAGATATTTGTTACATTTGGAGAATTGGACTTAGAAGAAAAATTTATTTTTATTATGAAATGTGACGATTATGAAATAATAACTCTTCTGGCTCAATATTTAACCGAAACCACTAAAATAAGGGGTGATCTATAGTATTTTTCTCCAATCTGTATACGAAGCAAGGTTGTTTACGATGGACAAGAGTTAGTTTTCCTAACTTTTCCTCTTTCTTTTTTCTGTTTCTTTTACATATTTTGTTGTTGTGTATTGTATTTGGCAAAATGCCTCCATCTGTAAGTTGAGGTGCAGCAAATAAAGAATCATTCATTCATTCATTCATTCACAAGCATATTCGCATCTACTTGGTTTGATATTATCACCATTACGACCACCATCATTATCGTCAAACTTTTCCGCATGTTGTTTAGAAAAATGTCATTATATTTTGCATCGCAGGAGCGTGCACCAAGGTCATCACAGACATATGAAGATTAGCACATATGCCATGTGTGAAAAATGAAATCTATTGGCATGTATCAATATCAATATTATTAGCCATAATCACATAATAGGTACATAATATGGTAAAAGTGCCCCGTGCTGAAAGACAAATAAACTTTTATTGAACATGAATACTGTTCTCTGACAGATATCAGTGTGATGCTTGGTGCCAATAGCCGCGCGAAGGGAGCGATACTCTATAAAATTGACAACTCCAACGCTGAAACATCTTTGAGATATTATTAAAAGTAGTGTCCATCCGTCAAAGAAAAATATTTAAATAAAACAACACAATCTATTAACCCAAGTTTTTGCGCTTGGCATGCTCAAAAAGTCAAAAACGGAAAAAAAATATGATATTTTGGTATGTTACCTCTCGCGGGTTATGCGCTCGCTTTGAGTCCACGTAGACAAAACCCTCGATCTTTATCCCTTCATAATGGCAGGCAACGCGTTGTGAAAAATCACTGGTCGGTTTTTGTTTTGGTCTAAATCTAGGGATTTGCAATCGTGCAAGGATTTAAAATTTGCACTTTTAGAACACTCATTGTCAGTTCTTTGATTCTTGGTTCTTCATCATTCATTCATTTACTTGATTCCATGTACCTTTTGATTGCAATACGACGGAGATGTTTCACAAAAACATTGCATCGAAAACAAAGATATGACATATCTGACATAAACAAATAATGCCAACGGCAATTGCCATTGTCAGTGTTTCTTAATTTTTGTACGGTAGTTACAAAGATGTCACTGTGATCTGTATATTCAATTAAGAAGCACATGCGCATATTTTAATGGCGTAAAAACGTTTTACGAAGGACTGCAAATTTTGCATCTTGACGCAACTTTTACCGATATAAAGAAAAAAGTAATACAAAGTACTGCAAATTTTGCATCTTTTATGTAGAGTCCACTTTTTTAAAAAAAAGTGTGAAGCACGTGTATGTGAGGGTCGAAATGATAAACCACTACTGTCGGTGGTTTATCCTTCAGTTCCTTCCTAAAAAGGCAATTACATTGTGAGTTGATGTGCCAATTTTCTCATGTAGCACAAGGACTAAGCTACCATAGCATATTCTACTCCTCAGAAAGATGGGAACTCAGTCTGTTTTGGGGACAACGCTTTCTCGAAAGTTTCTTTCCTCTTTTTTAACGTTTGCTTAACATATAGCTCCCTCTGTCCCTGCATCTGTTTCTCGTACTTTCCTGTCTCTCTCTTTCTTTCTGTCTTTCTCACTGTTTTGAAAGCTCAATTCACCACCCCATTAGATAAATCAGTATCTGCTGCAGTGGTTGACACAATTACGGGTTAGTTATACGGTCACTTTTTGGTGGATTAATATTTATCGTGCAGAAATATCCATACGTACAAAGAGATGATTTCTGACGTGTCTCTACGCAGCGTTAGCATGTGTATTGTATCAAGTCTATCAGCTGGATCCTGTTTCATTTAATCAGATATGAAGTGTTTGTAAGCGCAATGATCGCCCAGAAATTGGATCGGACCCACGAGAATCAGCATATTTCTCCTGCAGTTGTTTAGCGTTCGTGTATTGACACCATGCGCAATTACATCTCTGGATCGAGAACTAGGTAATCTATAAACACCTCACAATGCAATCAGTGGTGTCGCATGCCATGCACAATATTTAAGGAATGCAATTAGCAGATGGACACATGGATTAATTACCCACCTGTTGGCCATCTCAGATTGAACTTCAGTGCTGACGGGGGAAATGCTGTGAAGTGACAGCATCTGCACGGACAATAAACGAGGCTTTCTCGTGTGTTTAACAATATAGGTCTCGTGCGTACAACAAAACAGATCATACAAAATAAGAAAGTACTTACCGACCTCTTGTGTTTATTGGTACTCATCTTGGTACATTTAAGTACTGAACACTTTCAACGTGGACCCAACTCGTCTCCAGCCAAAACAAATGTATGTTCTCCGACAGTGATGGTTGTATAGTATCCTTTTCCCGATTTCAGTGTAAATAAACTGTTCGGACACAAAAGCAGATAAGCGATCGTGATGATGGTTGATCATAATCAACTTCAGCTTACGAAGTTCTGTTTGTACAAATCATTACTGAAATCTTTTTATCAACTGGTAACAGCACAGGAGAAAAGCCACTTATCTTGGGTGATCAAGCGCGGAGCAACGGTAGGGTCGGAATATATGTTTTGGCTACATGCCCGGGAACACCCGTTCTGTCAGCGTTCTGTTGCCATCGTCGGAGCAAGCACGTCACTCAAACACGTAATTTGTTACCGAAGTCTAATCGGTCTTAGAGGTCAAGTTGCATGAAGAATGCACGTTTCTGAAAACTCAGTGGTTCATCTTGAGATGATTGAAAATATGTACTTTGACAACTTGCAATGAATTGGGACAATACCACGGAGATGGAGTCAGTTTCTTGTGATGATAAAGAATTACAGGTGGGCGTATTGGTGCCGTTACCTGGTTTGACTCCAATTGCTACCAAAGGCCAATGTGTCCACCAGCAATAAGGTATCTCCCTGATATCACTTGCAAGGCCTCCCACGTACATGCAGTTTGTTCATTATCAGCCTTTATATTCTTAAAATGCTGCAGGCAGCTGTCTACAAGATCACCCAAGCTGCGCTGCCTTTGCCCTCGCATTGAGTATTCCAACAGTGAGAAGACCGGGTATGCAAGATTTCACACAGACATATTCTTCATACAAAGAGCTCATTTGGATCTTCAACTTTCACATAGGCGCATATCCTTTCAACCTTTCATATTGTTTCATGAGGCACATTACCTTCTTGGGATATCATTCTGCGTACACATCGAATATTACAAAGACAAACCAAAAACACTTGCACTTCCAGAACTGTGATGTCAGTGTTCATAATCATAGTTTGTAATAATAATAATAATAATAATAATAATAATAATAATAATAATAATAATAATGATAATGATAATGATAATGATAAAAATAATAATAATAATAATAATAATGATGATAATAATAATAATAATGATAATAATAATAATAATAATAATAATAATAATAATAATAATAATAATAATAATAATAATAATAATAATAATAATAATTTTATTTAAACTCCATTACTGGAGAAAAGTAAATACATTTGTAACCATACGTGCTTCGTTGTAGATAAACCAAACATTTTGCAACATATTTTCAAAATTAAAGTTCTGCAAGTTTTATGCAGATGAAATTTTTAATTTAATGTACCGTTGAATGCAGGTGTTATCTATAACATATAACAACCACCAACCAGCCAGCATATTCTTTCCCTTTTATATTTCAAACAATAAAGTATATTACACAACACGGCATTACGCAGAGCGTGGTTGCAGAAAATATAGATCATAATTAATGTCCTTGTTTTCTTTTGATCTCTCAAAACCAAGGAAATTTACCAGTTAACCAATCATTGAAGGTCAAGAAAAGTTATAAATGAACAACACAAGTGCTTCAAGTTTTCTCAAGTAGCTGACAGATGTATCCAAACTTCCATAAATAACTTTGGACTTTGTCTGTGTGATCTTGACAGAGACACTTCATTATTCGTAAAAATCGAGGGGCTTCATCAGATCCCTGGTGCCGAAAGACATGTCGGCCAAGAAACCCGGCTCCTGAATGACTCGTTGCGGTAGTTGTCCAGGCACCGCGTGAGATGTAAATGAACGTTTTCTTGTGTTCATTATTTATCGTTTGATCGTACTGCCGTAGATATAGGTCCCTTGACGCACCTTAATTTGTTCCTTCAGCCAGTGAAGACTTGGTGCAGCGTGGTACCTGTAAGATCCTTCAAGTGAATTGCGATTTGTTGCAAAACCACAAAAGACAAAAGAAGAAACCGGCTATCATAAAATAGTGACTGTAAGGAGTGTAAAAAGTGAAATTGATAATTTGGAGAAGGTTAATCGCAATAAGCGGTCTTTGTTTGAAGGTTATTAGGATAGACTGCAGACGCACTGGTGACTGACACAGTCCAATTAAGACAAATGCAGTTTGGGAATCACAGATGTGAGTCATTTTCACGTTATTCCAGCAGGAGACCTTGGTGGGTGGGAGGAAGCCATGTTGTGGTCATGCACGCAGAAGTGTGCAGACAGTGGTAATGATTAGATTAGATTAGATTAGATCAGATTAGCCTGCATGGTACTATAAAAGTCGTGCGATATGGGGAATATTTATAAAAACACATGCCTATTTGAATTTCCTATTTTAATAAGCACCTAAAGTAAACATAAGTAATCACTACATTCATGTAATTACGCACGCAACTAACATCAGTCTATAAGGGCGAATGTTTACTTTATGCAAATGTATTTGAAAACGGAAAAATGATGGTCTGTATATAAACGTATGCACCCTGATAAAAAGTAAGTAATACTAATGAGAACACGAGGCACAGGTCATTACCATCAGTTGTTAAGACCATCCAGGTCCCACTGGTGGTGACGTAATGAACACGCCAGGGTACTTCTCACAGCCTTTGATACAGGTCGGGTCAGGATGTACTGTCCAAAAGAACAGCATGGCACCAGGTTGCAATTTCCATCAAACCATCCAGGGATGCCAGTACCTGGAGCAATTTAAGTGCTGCGTCGGATAACATTCATCCATATATTTGTACAGTGAAACTTACTTTGCATGAAGCTGGGTCCATCTCTTGCTGAGTGCAACGTTTGTGTTAAAGCTCCATGAGGAGATCGGTTCATAACGTGTCATCATCTATACTATAACATCTTTCTGGTCATTTTAATTTCAAAGTTTTAGAAAGATTGCCACTTTCGACAAGGAAACCGATGAGAACAAAATGCAGCTCAACCGTTTTTAAATAGATACCACATCTTTTCACACCTGAAGAACGCTTCTATGGTATAAATTATAAGACGCACATGGACCATTTTAATTGTGAGCAGAGTTATTATGACCAAAAGCATAATGATACAGTTGACAAAAGTGAATGTAACATAAAATAATCTGCTGATGACACAGTAAAATTGGAATCTTTCCGTAATCCTACCATCTCAATTCACAGGTTAACAAAAACCTTGGCAAAATTCGTGTTTAGGGAATTTCCTTACATGTTGTATTCGATGCTTTAGAAGCCGTCTCTCTCCTGGTCATTGCAAAGCATAACTCCAGTTATTCGTCCCACTATCAACTTAGCAGGATCTGCCTGTCCAAAAGCATTTTCCTTACATATCCGGGCATCACCCGTTCTCATGACGTATCAACCGGACTGGTAACAAAGCAAGTAAACATAAACGTGTACATAGCACTACTTATAAGATTTCCTAGGTCAAATCGATATCAAAATCCATTTTGCCATTTGCATTCAATCTATAGAATCATTCAAAATGCATGGTCAAAACTGGAGTTATCCAAAGAAAATGGTGTGACAAAAATGTTTATTCCAACCGTTTCTTGAACTTCTAGATTTTCCTTTTATGTTGGTTGTTTTCGTTGCAATTTTTCCGCTTTTAGCAAGTCATCATACCGCCCACTCCATTAATTTTTGTAAAATTATTTTTGTTAAGTCTGAACATTCATACTTAACAAACATAACTTGTTTCAAACCAATAACAGTTTGAGACACAGCTTTACTCTCTCTCTCTCTCTCTCTCTCTCTCTCTCTCTCTCTCTCTCTCTCTCTCTCGCTCGCTCTCTCTCTCTCTCTCTCTCTCTCTCTCTCTGTCTGTCTGTCTGTCTGTCTGTCTTTCTTTCTTTCTTTCTTTCTTTCTTTCTTTACCAGCAAATTTGTCCGCCCTTTCTCTCGGAGACTAGTATAGACAGAAACCCCAAACTTGCACAATTGT
Source organism: Hermodice carunculata (assembly GCA_964020975.1). Classification (NCBI taxonomy): domain Eukaryota; kingdom Metazoa; phylum Annelida; class Polychaeta; order Eunicida; family Amphinomidae; genus Hermodice; species Hermodice carunculata. Next base: position 11,418 of record CAXHWN010002495.1, read on the forward strand.
ACTTCTATAGATAAAATCTTGCCTTTTAAAATGAGAAGTCATAATTTTCAAAATTAAGCAAATGTGGGCTAATTAAAGTTTTAAATCTTCAATATCTTATATGCTATAGTAAGTGTGGTTCCAAGTGTATGGGAGTTCGATCATAGCAAGGCAAACGTCATCTCAAATGTCAAGGTCATGTTCAGCACTTCAGGTGGAGGTCATCTCAAGGTCAAAGGCCACTTTCGATAGTGGCTGTAGGCACAGACAGGTTTACCGTGAAGCAAATCTTCTTTTTTAGTTACTATCACTTTCATATGATCACACAAACGATTAATTACAACCACACAAAATCATTTTGATACGGAAAAACTCTATAAAACGCCCTTGTATTATCGTAGTCAAAACAGTTCCTTTAGTTTAAACATATTTGTTAAATATGTTTAAACGAAATAGTGTCATACATGCAGGACTAATGTTTAAGCTTTTTGGGCTCAGAACTTTTAGTTACCGACCACCAGACAATCAGATGCAGTAGGTATTTGGAATGAGACATTTTGGATGCACCATGTGCCGTTAGGCTGGCGTTTGTCAGCAACACAATAATACAAATAACGACACTATATATCAAGAAATTAAAGTCATCAATAAATAGTGTCAACATACTGCTAAATATGTTTTAAAAACGGAAGAAAAGCATGACGCTACCACCTACATTGCAAAATTTGGTTGATGATAATTCCCACTTTTGATACATAGTTACAAAATAGCTAGTGGGCAGAAGAAGTGGACCACTTTTTAATCCCTGGGTGGGTTCCTTGGCTGTGATGTCATTCTACAATGGTCACTTTTTGAGCTCACAAGAGATTATTTTTTATCAATTTTTTATATGTATACTGGTCTGTCCCTGGCATATAATTTACATACAGTAAGCCACCTGGTGGTATCGGCACTTCTCTTTAACCTGCTGTTATGCTCTACCAGTAAAGCTTGGAAAGATATAGATGACACATGGCATAGATGGGAAAGCTCATATAATTTCAATTTGTATCTATATGTGTGGTGAAAAAGGGTAGCTTATGGAAGATTTAAATACCTCCCATGTTTAAGTAGAAAGTAAACGAAAACACAAAGGTGTCACATAAAACTACGTGCAATGAATAATAAAATCCTGTAGTTGGGGTGTTTTTGCAATTGTCCATTATATATACAGTCTACTTGGCATATTAGCTATCCCTAAATTTGACCTTAGTCGTTGTCATCAATTATGTCCAAATATTTTTTCAATGGTATATGTAAACAAACCAACTCTCAGACAAATTGTAGTGATCATTCACCGACTGCGTATGCTTGTTTTTGCAAAAAATCAACTTACAATAGTGAGCCCCATGCTAATTCGACCAGATCAAGAAAAAAAATGTGGAATGTGGATTGCAATTTGAATTTGAAGTGAATTTCTGGGATTCGGTCGATTATGCAAAAACCAGTAGCACCACATTGTTTCCTTCTTGAGTGCATTTAGAAAAACCTACACTGATCTCACCTCTGTTGTATGCATGCATGCAGAATCTGAGTTACATGAGTTATGCATTTTTAGATGTTTTCCTCCATGGAACACATGCTACTTTTTAGCTGAATTCATATAAATATTTTTGTGAATTTTGTCCTTAACTACATATACATCAAACCTTAATTCTTGATTATTCAAACAAAAGGCTATGCTACATCCAGATACCACATACCCTGTACTTGTGTGTAATTGATGATACACACATTAATCTTGAATGAAGATACACTCATTAACATTGAATGAAAGTCCCAGCAGTATTATTTCGTGACCTACATATAAAAGATAGCCCTCCGATACGGAACATATAATATTCTTAAAAACCCGTTTCCGCAACAAATTCCCAGGATTGTTCCAATAACTATAGTATAATTCACTGTGTTGCGTTGCAATAGTATAAGTTCTAAAGAATGAAATAGCAAAGCTATCTGTAGTCATTTATTTTCTACTAATGCCGAAATCCAGGATTTGACCACAAGTCGGTGGCCTAAAACCAAATAGGGGATGTTGGTGGGTTCTTATTTTTCTATGGTTTTGCAATTATATAATGATGGTTTTGCTATACTCTTACATGTGCCCAGATTACTTATTATTCTATCTATCTATCTATCTATCTATCTATCTATCTATCTATCTATCTATCTATCTATCTATCTATCTATCTATCTATCTATCTATCTATCTATCTACTTACTTACTTACTTACTTACTTATTTATCTTTGTTTCTTTATATATATTTTAACCCACAGTTTTGCCACGTTTATTATGTCTGTGTGCCAACACAAACATACTGTTTTCTAGGAATTCTTTCTTTCTTTCTTTCTTCTTTCTTTCTTTCTTTCTTTCTTTACCGGCAAATTTGTCCGACACTTCATTTGAAAAGTATTACACGTAGAAGCTCCAAACTTGGCACAATTATACTTCTATAGATGGCCTTTTTATAATGAGAGGTCATGCTTTTCAAAATTATGCAAATGAGGGCTAATTAAAGTTTTAAATCTTCAATATCTCATATACTATAGTAGATGTGGTTCAGAGTGTATTGGAGTTCGATCATATCAAGGCAAAGGTCATCTCAAATGTCAAGGTCATATCAAAGTCAAAGGCCAATTTTAGGTAAAAATGTCATTTTAAAGGTCAAGGTTTACTTCAGGTAGAGGTCATCTCAAGGTCAAAGGTCATTTCAAGGTCAAAGGCCATTTTCGATGGCGGTATTCTTCTAGCCATAACTTGGTCAATTTTTATCCAATTTTGATCATGTTGGGCTCAAATTGTAGCTATTGCAACACTGCACATTTTGAAAATTACATGTGACCCCTAAACGTCAAGGGACAATGTCATCTGGACCTTTGAAAGTTTCACTCAGCAATAACTCGGCCCATTTCCATCCAATTCTAATCATGTTGGACTTAAATTGTGGGTATTGTAACACTGTACATTTTTGCAATTTACATGTAACCTGTAAAGTTAAAGGTCAACGGTCAAGGTCATTTGGGCTTGGAAATTTTCATCCAGCCATAAGCTTAATGAAATGTGAAGTACCAAAGCACAAAAATTGTACCATTTAATATTTACAACTTTTGAAGGCACACAGACAGGTTTGCTTTGAAGCCAATCTTCCTTTCTAGTTCATATTGATATCACAGTAAAATGTTTCCATACTATCAACACCAGAAATCCGCTTGCCAAGTTGCTCACTGTTCTAATCCATCCCTGTCACTGACTATTTCAAACAAAAAGATACAGAAACATTTGGGGATTCAAATTTAATTTTTGTTTCAGCAAAGACACGTTCAAAGCAGGTTATATGGACCTTAAAGATAATCACGGGTCTTAAGCGGGTTACTGCCTTTACACATTTCAGCGCCCGAAATACTCAGGCGTACATTTCTGATAGAGTCCCCTAAACTTTAAGGCCGAGTTACGAGGTGACCCTTTGCATGCAAGCCAGTGCATGCGAGAAGGTATGTTGCGCTGTGAGCTGGCACAAGGAATAAAAGTGACGCAGTGACAGTTCCAGGCACCTACCCGGAGCTAGGTGCGCGCAACATGATTTTTTGCCTTTCTCTGTGAATTTGATTTCGTGCATACCTGAACGTTGTTGACCATTAATTCTGGGATCAATACTATACGCGTGTTTGTAACTACATAGGCCATAACTTGATAGGCCTAGGCCTATTTATAGGTAATCTCACTGCTAGATCAGTATCCTACCCTGCACAGTTCCCCCGAGAGCCCGTATACACGTCGGGTTTCGGGAGGATATGGACTTTCGGGAGAACTATACAGGGCAGGATCTGATCAAGCCAGGGGATGATCCATGTATTCCATGCAGCACCAGGGAAGTGAATTGCTCTGATTGGTCAATTGTTTTCAACTTCAAGGGAGATATAAAGGCCTATGTTCTTTCAATGCACACCCCGTACGCTTCCCTGCTAGTTATTTGCTCTGATTGGTCCATGGTTTTGAAGTTCCAGGGAAATATGAAGGGCAGGTGTGATTTCAATGCAAATTCTGCATTGCACAGTATGCTACCACCAACCTATGCCAGCATCTATTTTTGAATTGTCAGTGTACTCCTTGTTTAAAAAAAAAAAGTAAAGAAAAAGAAAAGAGAAAAAAGAAAAGAAAAAAAGAAAAAAGAAAAAACACAGTATGGAGGATTTTTTATTATTTATCATAGGATACAATATAATATTTATATTATATCTTAGGCATTTGATACAACCTAGGCCACATCACATATATATATATATATATATATATATATATATATATATACTAATGTTTGCGGTAAAGCTGCTTCTCAAAGTATCCCATCACATGTACGCCCTAATAAAGTTGTCTCTTATATGTCTGTCTTTGTATTCTCTCTTGTTGGCGTCCCACAGAGTCGCACGGTCTCGGTATTATTATATTTATAAACTTTTTTTTTTCAACTGGATTGCATAATAGTTACAGAAAACTAATCCGGAGGCTCCCCAGTACATGTAGAAACACACAGTAGTAAATACAATACACCGGATGAAACAGAAGACTGAATACGCAGCTTCTACAAGAGTAATACAACTGATGCCAAATAATGAAAACTGCAAGGCATATCATATATCAAATTAGAGTTTGCTTCTATCAGGTGGTCTGTTTGTTTTTGCTTCCATATTGTATCTTCCTCGAATGGATTTATATTTGCCTCGTTTATAAGCTAAGAATCCATGTGTCCGCAAAAGTCAATGCGTGGTCAGTATCCGTAGGTCTATACCATGCGTTAGGTGCCCTTATTCGTATGAGTAAATTCATTGTGATTCCGCCTATCCGTAAAAATTGTCCGTAGGGCCTATAGGCTACCATGCGCAAAAAGTAATTCTATCTGATCTGAACAAGACCGTTATTTTAAGAAATCTTAAGTCCGTAAACCATTCGTTTTCGTAAATTAGGGCAATCGAATTTTATATTGTGCAATATATTTTTTTCACGTTTACGCATAGGCATATGCCTACGGACACGGACACATGAATTCTCACCTTTATAAATCTTCCGTGTTTCCCTGTACCCTTACGCAATGAAATAAGTCAGGCAGGGCATGAGAAAGGAAAGGCGGGGGTATGAAGAAAACAGTACGTTTTCCTTTTATTTTGTTACGCAACAGAGTGGCTACACGGGTTGCAAGCCCTTTCCAAGGGCTCGTGCGGAGCAACAAATCACTTCAAAATCCGACCTCCTGGATTTGGTGTGACAGGAGCAACTTTTGCACGTGGCACGATGGCTACAGGTAGGAAATCTTTGCATGCAACCCGTCGCATGTGACAAATCACCTCGTGTTACTCGGCCGTAACTTGTTGCAGCATAATATTTAACCAGGACAGCACATATGATTACCTGAAGAACATCAGAAAGCGAAACTGACAATGCAGTGACAGCTAAAATTATATAAATGTGCACTTGATTATAATGCAAGACGTGTAAAATAAACAGCTATCGTATCTCTGATACCAGAATATAGACAATAAAAACTATACATGCGACTTACGTTTACAATATGCGGATACCTATCTCAGGCAGCTGAGCTTCCATACAAGCCGAAAAATGCTTTGTCTTGTGTGTCTGGCCTCGTCACCAGGCCCAAAAGGTTTGCGTCTTGTGCCCTTGCCCTCAGTGCCCGTCGCCCCAAAGTTCTTAGGCCTTTTAAATTTGGCCAAACCATCAAAGTTAATGTTGGAAAAGACTTAAAAACTATTGTGTGCATGGTCAGACGCATTTGAACATTCCTTCAATGTGTTCATGAGGGAAAATAGACCGCTTTATCACTTTGTATAACAATGACATGATTAACTTGCTACAAACAAAAAGGAACCCCCACAGGTGATTTGTATGTGTCTGCCAGACACATATTACTTGCTTATTACGTAGTTTATTTATAATGGCGTGAATAAATTGTTTGTACCATTGCTGTAATAGATGTAATTCTGATACATGTTTGACCCTGAATGTAAACATGCAGAACCAGAGCTGCTACCAAATAACTCTGCAGCCACCCAGCTAACAGGGATCAATGTTACTCTGTTGGCTTGCCATGGGAACACAAGTTTTATTATTATAAACATATTTATTTTCTCTGGATTGCCTAATAGTATACAAAGACTACTCTGGAGGCTCTCCAGCACATAAGAGGACGCACAGGAATATATACAATACACACTGGACGAGAACAGAAGACTAAATTCACGGCTTGTACACGAATAATACAATTGATGCCAAATAATGGAGACTTATAATTAGATCATATACTAAATTAGTAAATAAAACGTCTAGATTCTGATAAGAATGTCTGAGCAGCCTCAAAGTTAAATACATTATCACTGTCTGGCAAATCCTCACTACCTTTCAAGAGAATATTTAGTAAAATGTTACTAGAGCACTGAACAATTAGAGTCGGATTTGCACCTGGAGCGAGTAAGTGACACAGAGTGTTCAGTAGACGTACCCTTTGCACACTGAACTTGGGACAGAACAAAAGGTAATGTTTCGTATCTTCAGTG